>VUQH01055364.1:0-16515 GCA_015106775.1 Etroplus canarensis | reverse complement strand
GGTGGGGTCAGAGGATGTTGGGGTGGGATTTAGGGTGTGTGTGTGTGTGTGTGTGTGTGTGTGTGTGTGTGTGTGTGTGTGTGTGTGTGTGTGTGCAAAGAAAACAAAGCATTGCTATTTGCTGAGGAATAAAGGTTTTCTCTCTTTTGCTTGATTTTTTTTTTAGTTTCCCACAAGGAAAAATATGGCACAAAGTGACACAGTATGTGTGTGTTAATTGGCAAAAATTGCTAAAATTGCAGATGTGGCTCAAAAAATGTATGCCAGTCTATGAATGCATCCCTACTGATACTCAAAGACCAGACAGAAAAGCACCTGAAATAAGAGTGAAAGAAAGAGAATGAGAACAAACTTCAGCCTCCTTTTATCCTTATTGCATTTACTTGGTGGGAGAGTTGGAAAAATTGCATTCAGATTTAATACACAGTACTGTGCAAAAGTATCAGGCACCCCTCATTTCTTTAGATTTTGCAAGGAAAATTGGAAATACATGCAACAAATTGCTGAAACACACAAACATGAAATGGAAATATAGTACATCAGGCAAAAACAGTATGTACAATTCTAAAAAGCTTTTAAGTAAGTATTTTATTCTTCGACACAGTCTGAACTCTCTTAGGCAAGATTTTTCTTTTTGTCATTTCTTCAAGAAGTCTTTAGGAACAGTTCTTTTGTTCAAAAGCTCTTCTGTGGATGTTGCCTGCATTTTGTTTCATTTTCTGTCAAGATGATCCCACACTGTTTCAATGCTTGAGACCCAGTCATCACTCCTTAGGACCTGTTGCCACTGATTTTCAGCCATCCCTCCACTGAGTCCAGTAGTACACCGGACCAACTGGAGGGCCAGATCTCAGGATTTGTTTTCCTATTTCTTAAGGACTTGATTTTTGCTTTAAATAGTTTTTGAAAGCCTTCTTTTTATGTCCCCCATTTGTCCAGTTTCCTTAGAGTTCTTTAGGATGCAGTGCACACCATGGCAGTAATACTGGACTGAAAATAAGTGAAGAAGCAGCTAATATCCAAAGAAAAATGCTAGAAGACCTTCAGAACACCCGGGGAACTATTGCTCAAGGCCACTAATTTTTAAAGTGACAAGAAAGTTTGGCTCCTTGGAAACAAAACATAAAGAAACTTGAGAAGCACTCACAGAGCACAGACCTCCACCAAGCACGATCAAAGGCACTATGATGATCATCAAAGGCACCGACATGAAAGGCATGATCATCATAGCGCCTTTGATGATCACAAATGCAGATATCTGATATCTTCTATGATTATTTTAATAGTTATTTATTTCAGGATTTTTCAGGATGATCCCATCACCCGATTCTTCCCCAAATTTAATCACCTCTTTGTTTTATGAGGCAGAATCCATTAAAAAAATCAGCCAAATCTATTCATAACTTTTTGAGTTATTTTGCACATAAACAGACAAACCCCCTCGGCGGAGATAATGAGGGGTGCCCAAGACTTTAGCACAGCATTGTATTTGGCACGCTAAATTTCAGTCCTGTAACCTGCACAGTTTATTGTACTTTTATTTAGGTTAGATATGAACATTTCTGACTACCCCCCAGTGTCCCACATTGTCCCACAGTGTTGGCCTCACATCTGGTTTGTCGGGATCTGGTCACCCTAGGCGTCTGCGTTTGGCTTGTGGGGTGTCGTTTGGCCTCCGGGTGCACTGAATGCATAATTCCTTTCCGGCCCCTGTGGCGCTGGGTGGCGCTGTTGCTCTTATCGGTTTCCTCAATGCTGGGAAACCCTCTTACAAACCCACCCTGGTCGTCACCGGTGTGAGTCCGGGCTGTAGCTGTCATGACGTGTTCTCCGTGTGGGACTGAGACACGGCTGCTGAGCGTACACGTTAGCCTTCCACCGAGCCAGACACGCTTTGTTCTCTCCGGTTAGCAGCCTTTGTTTATCGGTACGTAACACGTCTTTACTCTGTCGTGAGTACACTTGAAGCCGGTTGTTAATTTGTTAATATCCAGACAGGCGCATTGATAAGGTTATCGTTAACCAACTAGCTAATGCTAGCAATAATAAGGCTAGCTAGCGCTATCGATTAGCAGGACGCTCACGCAGATAAGAATTAATATTCAACTTGTCTGCTAAACAATGCGTGTTGTTTGCTGTAGTATTTCAGTATGGACGAAATCAGTCGATGGGAAGGCTTATTAATGAGCTAACGACATAGTAATAATGAGTTAAAGATGGTTGTTGGCTTCTCCTTTTGTGTATGTGTTGCTGTAGCAGAAGTTAACACACTCCTGGTCAAAGCTGTCGCTCTCTTCACTTTATGGTTTTTTTTCCTATCCCAGGTGGCTGTAAACACGTCCGTCTTCGTGTTTGTCACATGAGATGGGTATTGTGTGTAGTATAACCCGCGGCTGAGCAGGATTTCTACATTATTACCAAGCCGGTGTTCAGTATGAGGTGAAATGACGAGGTAATCTCTCTGGAAATCAGGTGGCATCTGTCTTATCCGGTAAACACAACAGGTGAGCCGCTCCACAGGTGGGAAGAGCAGCTCTTTAACGCGCTGTGGCTGAGAGGACATGAATTGGATATTTGTAGATGTTGTCTCGCTCTGTTGCCCGCCACCAAGTAAGCCAGAAGACCACTTCTGTTTTGGTAAGATACATAGGTGTTAGAGATGTGATATGACACAGCCAGCTGAAAGACATCCAGCTTTTACCTGCTTGGATCTGATAGGAAGCTCTTTCTTACACTCCACTGAGGTTCCCTCAGTTAAAATTGCTATCTTAGCTGTATCTAGACACAACAGTGATAGAAGGTGCTGTATCATTGTGCCATGATATTTTGAGCTTTTATATGTTTCACCCTCACTGAAGATGTGACGGGGTGATTGCGGATCAGTGCAAGTTTTAGCTTGTGGAAGTCAGGTGTGAAGTAAGAGAGGCTTGTTGGCATTTATAAGTGAATTCTTCTCCTAGGGGTGCTATGTGAGAGAAGGCACTCTGGATCTAAGAAGGAAGTGAAACAAAGCCAATGGAGGATTTTAGGGAAATCAGCTAGTGTGGCAAAAGAGAGTAATTAACAAACAGTGTGTAAATAGAACTTACGAACTTACCTTAATCTGTTTGTAGTCTTTCGGTACTCATTCAGAACTGCATCAGACACCGTGTATGAATAAATGATGGGGGCCAGGCTGTCTTAGAAAATTTAAACACATTTTTAACCTGAATACTACTACTACTACTACTAAAAATCAGGGTTTTTCTACACCAAAGTAAAATCGCCCAGATTTTTTGCAAGGGGTGTAATGTAATCAAACATAAAACAAAACAGAAAAACATGAAATTGTAGTTCCATACAATTCAGTTTGTTGTCATTATTTGGAGCAGAGCCAGTGCAACAACATTAGCAATATCATTCAGGACAGCGCATCACAAATACAGAGAATGAGACAGTCAGTAGCTAAAAAAGAATAGATCTACAGTACAATACAATAAAGTACCATACAATGTAGAATAAAATAAAGATCAAATGGCAGATGAGTGAGTTTATTATTAGTTAGATCTAGACATTTGATCATTCCATAACATGATAAATTGACAGTGCATTTGATAAAGTGCTTAAAAGCATATGGGTATAGCAATGTTAGAGCAGATTACCCTTTCTGTGGAGGAAAAGAAACCTCTTCCTAAGCCTTGTGGTTCGAGCGCTGAGACACTGGTACCATTTCCCGCTTGGCAGGGGATCAAACAGACTGTTGTAAGGCTGAAAGGGGTCATCGGTGATATTATGGCCATGCTGGATGCAGTGTTTTTGGTCTGTGTCTTTGATGGCATGTACCTAGGTTCAAGTATTGTGCTCACCTGCTTTTACTACCCGCTGCAGGGCCACAAAAGTGGTGCGGGTACTGTACCACACTGTTATGCGCAATATTATAATGCTTTCTACAGTGCTTAGAACAGCATCACTGCTTTCTTCACTACACCCTGAAGTAAATCTGTTTCTTTATACTGAAAAATGAGTGTGTGGCTGTTTGCAAATTGCAGGTAGCAATTCTGATTCACTAACACACACAAGGTGGTGAGAACATAATTGGCCGTACGGTGATAAATTTGCATGTGTACTTATTTTGTACACAAAGTGTGAATATTTCTACGCATATACTGGTAAATGAGACCCAATATGGTTCCTTTTCAAGCTAAGCTTTTGTTTTCGTAAACCCACATAAATACTGACATAGTTCAGTGTTGAATATTATACTTAAGGGTGACAAAAAGCAGTGAAAATTCTTAGCCAGAAAAGCCAGTCATGTGACTTTTTCTTTGTTCCTTTGGCCAGCTTTTTATGAGGAAAGTCAGATGGAATCTTCAAAGGAGTGGTCTTAAATGACTGGGAGAAATAACAGTCTTGCTCCCACTGCTGGGTGTGAGCCAGAGGGCAAAGGAACAGCATCCCACAGCCTAACTAAATTTAATGAGTACCTACGGCACTTTTGCTTTGAAAACAGCTCTTTTTTGGTCTGTTCAGACTCTGTAGGGAGATAGAGGCAGGGATGTTAATATTATTTTGCCATTTTCAGCTAGAATTTAACTCTTAAAAAGGTTGCATTTATTTTTGGTAATGCTCAAAAAGCCAACAAGAGAATATAATTTATTTACTGTGTGTTTCTGTAACATTTGCAGGTTATGATGAGGTGGTGACGCTGGGTCTGCCAGGCCGTGACATGACTGCTGCAGGGCAAGAAGAAAAGACGGAGCAGAGAGACTGAGAAAGAAGAATGGGCAGGAGTGTCTGGGGCTGCTGGCAAAGTGTCCTCTCTACAGCTGTGCTCTATGGCTCTTTGGCTCTGTTTACCTCCATCCTACACAATGTGTTCCTGCTCTACTATGTGGAGACATTTGTGTCTGTCTACAAGATTGATAAAATCTCCTTCTGGGTGGGAGAGGTAAGTAAATACAAAGCCTAAAACTAACTGTGAGATTAAATGCAATATAAATTTTGACTTTCAGTCCAGGCCTGAAGTGTAGTTCTAATTTAGTTCAGTCTAGTGCTGTTGAGAGTTAGCAGTTGTTTAAAACTATGTGTGCTTAGAAAAGCTGTATAAGTATGACCTTCCTGAAAACTTTTTTTCTAGCAAAGATATGATGTTCATGTGTTTCGGTATGTTAAACTATAGGTCAAATTTATAAACACAAGTGGCTGACTGTGATTGAGATTAGGGATGTACCATTTGTGAAGTACTGGGCCAATAGCAACACCAGTGAAGACAAACACCTGCATTCTTTTGAAAGGTCACTAGGGGGTGAGACCTGCAGTTCCAAAAGGATTTCGAGGCCTATAGAAATATATCCATTCATCCATTTTCTGCTGCTTATCCAGGTTGGAGTCACAGGGGCAGCAGCTTCAGCAGAGACTCCCAGGCCTCCTGCTCCCTGGTCACTTCCTCCGGCTCTTTAGGGGGGGCACCAAGGCATTCCTAAGCCAGCCAAAATATATCATCTGTCCAGCATGTCCCGGGGCCTCCTCCCAGTGGGACATGCCTAAAACACCTCACCTAGGAAGTGCCAAGGAAGCAAACTGTTCGATGCCCCATCCACCTCTACTAGCACCTTTTAATGTAGATGTTTGGTAAAGAGAGAGCTTAGCATGGAAACAAAGCTGTCAATTTACCAGTCAATCTACGTTCCTACCCTGATTTATGGTCACAAGCTCTGAGCGGTGACCAGAAGAATGAGATCGTGGAAAAAAGCAGCAGAACTGAGCTTTCTCCAAAGGGCTCAGCTGAAGAGATAGGGTGAAGAGCTCAATCATTCAGGAAGGGCTTGGAGAAGAGCTGCTCATCCCTGACCTCTGTAAACAGTTGCTGAGTTTATGATGAGTTTATGAGCTCAGCTGCTCATTTTGGGTAAGACTGAATAAAAAGTTCAGTGCAGTTTAAGTGTCAGAAAGGAGGCTAAGCCATGGTATACTTATAACTTGGCTGATGACTTATAATTGATAAATCGTTAGCCAATGAGTGTGCAATTTCACGACCAGATCCTTGTTCATCACATCCGATTGACTGCCTTGTTCTCTCTCACCTCTGTTTGTGTGTGCATGTATATCACTCAACTGCATGTAAAGTGTGCATACTTATAAAATAGAGTGGGTTGAGATGTGGTAATTTCCCCATTAGGGGATTAATAAAGTATATCTTCACTTCTTTTGCCAAAATCACTAAACAAGACCAGTATCGATAAATGTATCAGTGCATTTCCAACTGAGATTCATAGCCATCCTACATGTGTCATTATCATCTTTTTTTCCACTTTATTTTCTGCTCTTCCACAGACTGTGTTCCTTATCTGGAACAGTTTAAATGACCCCCTCTTCGGCTGGCTGAGTGATCGCTCCTTTCTCAGCTCTCCTCAGTAAGTGTCTTCCCTCCTTTCTTCTTTTTCTCAGAGACGTCACTGCTTTTAATAAAGTTTCCACCATGTAAACACATAAACTACACAAAAACAAGTTACTTACTTGAACAGGTTTTCCAAACATGGATGTGGCTACACAAGATAACACAAAAAATAAGAGGTGCTTTATGTTGTTAATGTCTTAGCAAATTGCCAGTACTTTCATTCTCAGGATGTTTTTGTTAGTTGCACATCCTCTTTTGAAATAGGAAAATCTTGTTTTCCTCTGAGGAGACATGAAACACTTGGCTTATTATCAGTGTAGCATACTTCCTGTGATATGCATCAACACAGCCCAGCTACTCGCCTTAAAATTGGAGGGACGTTAATGATTTAAAAGCATAAATCTCAGTCATCTTGCCCTCGTGGAACTCCTTCATCCTGACATTTCTGCTCCCTCTGGTTCCTTTTGACTTTCCCTGTCGACCTGCTGTAGTTCCTGCTCGTATTGCCTTATCATTTCTTAAACAAAGACATTTAAGCACCATTGCACACCCAAATGTCCTTTATCAGCCCCAGTGATGTCAACATGACTAGATTGACACGTCATCTGAGTAACTTGTCAAACGTGAGGGTGCTGTCTGTGTTTAAATTGCTCTGTTACTAAGCAAACTTTCTCTGTGTTGTCCTAAGGTGGTGGTTTTATAAGGCCAATCACATACTGTTTTCATATTTACACTCTCTAAGGTGGTTTTCTGGGTTTTACAGCAAGTATAAGCACTTATAGCCAATAGATTGCATTCTGTTTGCTAATTGTGTGTGTGTGTATGATCAGGGTTTATCCACTCGCATAATTTGCCTGCCGATTATGCGTGTGGATAAGCCTCTTTGTGGGCACATCCACAACGAGGTTTTGGCCTTCCCCAAGCATTAAATAAACTACTTTTTTTAAGACCAGACAAATAAAGTAACATGGACTCTTTCCCTTAACTATATGCAAATCAGTTGTGCTTACATGTGAAGTCAACCCCCAAGTAGCACATTTTTAGCCAGGAAAGACCCAGATGAATGTTAAAGAGGGCATAATATTCTGATTTCCAGCGCCATAGTTTTATTAGCCAAGCTGTGGATGACCACAGATCAAAATAATACTTCAATATCTTATACTCAGGCTTGGTGCAGTTCCCCACTTTCCACTCCTTTCCTTTTCCCTTAAGCCAGATTTCTTCTCATTGGCTGGCACTCAAACAGTAGGTTCAAACAGCAGGAGCATGTGATTGCTTTTCCCGCCAAAATGAGCATATTCTAGATATCCCCTCTCTTTGACATCATACAATCCAGTAAGAAAAAAACTGCCTTAAAGGCTGACCTTTTGGCTCATGAGGATTACTTGAACATAGAATGACCTCATATTTGGAACATTGTTTAATATGAGCATCCACCATTGTGATAGTATATACTCTATATGACAGAAAAAAGGATAAGCGTAAAAAGGCCACTTTAATATACAATACAGTTTGTTTGTACCAGCAAAATTGCTTTATTATCACAAAACTTGTCAGTTTTCCAAAGATTTCTTAAGTGTATTATGTTTTTCCATCCAGGACTGGCTCTCTGATTACAAATCCAGAGGTGGTGCTGAAGCGTCTGAAGGCCCTCTCCACAAATGGCCCTCTCTTCGCTCTGTCCTTCCTGGCCTTCTGGGTGGCATGGGCTAGGCCAGGCCTGCAGTTCCTGCTGTGCCTGTGTCTATACGATGGCTTCCTCACGATGGTGGACCTTCACCACAGCGCTCTGCTAGCAGACCTAGCTGTGTCTGCCGCCGACCGCACACGCCTCAACTTTCACTGCTCAGTGTTCAGCGCTCTGGGCTCCTTCTCTGTCTTTCTGTCGTATTCTGTCTGGGACAAAGAGGATTTCTACTCTTTCCGTCTCTTCTGTGTGGCTCTGGCAGCTTTTTCCATCTTGGGGTTTTTCTTAGTGTCTCGGTTTCTGCAGCGGCGTTTTAAAAAGGAAATCCGTCCAAAACTAGATGAAGCGTCAGCATTGAAAGAGTAAGAATTTGGAAGGGTAAATAATGGGATTTTTTTGTTTTCTCCTTTCACACACCTTTGGTTTCTTTTGTATTATGACAGGCTAAGCGTTGGCCATGCTCCACTTACCAACCCAGAAAAACCTGTCACTATTGGACAGTATCTCAAGCAGCTCTCCAGACACAAAAACTTCATGTGGTTTGTGTCAATGAACCTGATTCAGGTGAGATACTAAAAATGTCCAAGTGGATAAAAAGATAGAGCTGGCTGATATTGTCTTATTTGTGTTCGTGGCAAATGTCAGATAAATACATCCACAACAAAGAAGACATCACAATTACAGACATTACATACATTAACAATAAAGTGCTCCACAGCAGCAGCAACAACCAGTAGTCAAAGCACCACAATGTACAGACAGAAAAACATAGAGGATACAAAAGATCTCCTGGGATGAGAAATGTCCTGTTCCGTGCTGTTCGTAGTAATTCATATTCACCAGAGAGAGGATGCGATACATCACTTAGGATTCCTTACCACTCGGGACTCACAAAGTTATGTCATACTGTGTCGTTATTGACCTGCAATCTTACTGGACACACTCAGAATCTTGCTGAGTTTGTTCTTATTGTTAACTACAGATAAAGAAAGATATCAAGCAATAAATCAGACATTTAGAATAGAAAAGAACTTGCATGTGTACGTCCTCGTCAAACCTGTTGCATCTTCCACATGAAGTACAATTACTGTAATCCTTTCTTGTAAGTGACACTTGTCAACAACCTGTGTAGAATCCCCGTTAATACCTTTTTGTTTGTGTGTCTTCCTGCTTGCTCAAAATCTTTTGTTGGTGTTTAATAAAGAAAACTGACACCAAAACACTGTCTAATTGTAAATGAGGATAAACTAAAACACCCCAGTTGTTTTGTGTATTTGTTTCTTTATCTTGTCACTATTTTTGAAAATCCTTATCAAAATGATTTCCTTTTTTTAATGTAACTTATTAATTTGCCTTCTGTTGTTTTGTGTCACATTTGCAGGTGTTTCACTGCCATTTCAACAGCAACTTCTTCCCTCTCTTCCTGGAACATCTTTTGTCTGACAATATCTCTGCCTCTACAGGTTCAATCTTACTTGGTAAGACTCCATCAAAATGCAGTAAATACCTCCCACAGTTTTTCTAAAACATTTTGTGCAGCAAGAGCAACACGATATGGACAAAAGTGTCAAGCCACACCTCTTTCAATTCAGGTGTTTTATTTAGTCCCATTGCCAGAGGTTTGTATATGAAAGTCAAGCACCTAGCATTGCAGTCTGCCTTTACAAACGTTTGTGAAAGAATGGATCATTCTAAAAAAAACTCACTGAATTCCAGTGTGATACTGTAACAGGATACCACCATTGCAGCAAGTCAAATTTGTGAAATTTCTTCCCTCCTAGATGTTACATTATCAACTGTAAATGGTATATTTGTAAAGTGGAAGCAATTAGGAACTTCAGCCATGAAGCAGCGGACCACGTAAAGTTACAGAGTGGGGTTGTCAAGGCACATAGAGAGTAAAATTTGCCAACGTTCTGCTGGCTCAGTAACTTCCAAACCCCCTCTAGCATTAATATCAGTACAAAAACTGTGCACCAGAAGCTTCATAGCATAGGTTTCTATTGCCAAGCAGCTGCATGCAAGCCTAGCATCACCAAGTACAATGCCAAGCGTCAGGTGGAGTGGTGTAAAGCATGCCACCACTGTACTCTGGAGCAATTGAAACATGTTCTACGGAGTGACAAATCACGCTACATTCTCTGGCAGTCTGACGGAGGACTCTGTGTTTGATGAATGCCAGGAGAATGTTACCTGCCTTGCTACATTGTGCCAGCTGTGTATTTTGTTGTAGACTGCAAGCCAGGACCTTTCGTCCAACATCAGTGTCTGACCTCACAAATGCTCTCCTGGATGAATGGGCCAAAATTCCGAAAGACATACTCCAAAATCTTGTAGGAAGCCTTCCCAGAAGAGTGGTTACTGTTATGGATGCAAAGGAGGGACCTTTATTTTAATCCCTATGGATTTTTGAATGGGATGCCGTAAAAGCTCCTGTATGTGGCCCTATACTTTTGTCCATATAGCGTAAAAGCCAGTCCATAAAAAGGTATTTAAAGAACGTTTAAAGAATTCCGCAAGCATCATCTCCTTAGGAAGATTGCTTCAAAGCCCAGGAGTCCTGTTGGTAGAAGCAACGTCACATATTGTTTGTCCCTACATATGTTAGAACCAGATCTGTTATTGAAACAGAATAAATTCATAGTTTTGTATTCATTTGTACTGTTTTTTGGCATTCCACTCACTTTCTCTTAAATATTTTTCTGCTGTTTGGTAGTTTTAATTTTTAATGCAGCTCTGCTTCTGCTCCCCACACAGGGATCTCTTACATTGCCCCACACCTGAACAACTTGTATTTCCTGACACTATGCCAGCGTTACGGGGTTTACCAGGTTATCCGCTGGCTATTTATGCTCAAACTGGGACTTAGTGTGGCTATGCTGCTAGCGGGGGCTGACCACATTTATCTGCTGTGCGTCTTCATTGCTAGGTATGGCCGTGCACACACATCAGCACACGCTTCCCGGATGTGTGACAGTTTGGTTGCTTTTTTTAGAGGCTTCTCATTTTCAAAGCTGAATACACAAACACAGAATCACTTTGCATGCTGTCTGCAGAGACACATTTCTACCACAGCCTGTTCCCAAGGTTAACTCCACATTTGTTACATGCTGTGTCAAAATATTGTGCTGACTTGTGTTTGCTACAGGACTTTTTTATGGGTAAATATGAACTCTGTCACTAAGAATGAGCCAGAATGCCACATGTTGGCCTTCCCTTCACTGTAAAAGTCATGTCTGTGTCCCAACATTTTTTAATCATCTTTAACTTTTGCTGTTCTTCAAGTTAACAACAGCTCAGCACATTGGTGATTTTAGTCACAGTTGTGGTAATTGTGTTTGTGGTTCTTGCAGACTGAGAAGACACTCAACATTTCAGCCACAACTGATGAAGTTATGACTGTATTTCTCACACTGTTTTGTGGTTTTTGCATACTCAGGCACGCCTAAGCATGCTCTGACTGTTCTCAACAAAGGCCTTTTTGTACAGTACTGTATGATAACCTACATTACAGCTGACGTTTCACGTCATAGTACTCCATGCAGTAACTTGATGTCTCCATCTTCTAGTAACCGTGTGTTTACTGAGGGGACCTGCAAGCTCCTGAAACTGGTGATTTCTGATCTGGTGGACGAGGACTTTGTGGTAAACCGACGTCAGCAGGCTGCCTCTGCTCTCCTCTTTGGAATGGTTGCCTTGTTGACCAAACCTGGACAGACATTCGCCCCACTCATTGGCACGTGGCTGCTGTGTGTTTACACAGGTACAGACTGAAACGGCAGCCTTGTCCTTCGTGAAGAAACAGATTATCTTTTTTCCAAGGCTGTTACAAGTGTCTACATTTGTGTCTTTCTAGCAAAGTTGGCATGTTACTAGAGTTCCAGTTCTGTTTGTGTTAGTGTTTTGGTAAAGAAAAAAAAAAAGTGGGTTTTTTAACATTTTGAAAGTTCAGCTGTGGTGAATTTCAGTTTGTGTGACTTGCAGAACAAGTTGAACTGGACAAATAACACAGATGTCTGTCTTGTGATTGGGTTAGTTTGTAGATGACGGCCTAAACAGTGGCTCCTCATCAAATCTGTGGCATTTACCTGGTGAAACAGGCATTATAATCCTTAGCTCAGATGGGTTTTTGTTTGTTTGTGTTTCTTAAATAGAATTTTCAAGAAGTCAGGAGGAATAGGAAAGTAAAGTCAGTCTGTTACACTTTTTGTACACTAATGCTCACTTTGCTCAAACCCTCCCATCTGTCTGTGGACAGTCAGAGTGAAACTTATCTTGTTTTTCCTTTAATAGGCATGTTATTTTACACCACAGTGCAAACTGACCAAGCAGCTGAAAATAAACTCAGAAAAATGTGTTATTTTTGAAATACAATTAGGTCCGTGAGTTTTGAGACTGTTTGCTTTTTTTGTAATTTTGTCTCTGTACATCACCTCAGTGGATTTTTAATCAAACAGTTAAAAGTGTGACTGAAGTGCAGACTGTCAGCTTTAATTCAAGAGGTTTGACAAACGTATTGCATTAACTGTGTAGGAATTAAATTACAGCCATTTTAAATGCCACTGTGAAGCGCCATCCAGTCAGTTTTGCAGAACTGAGCAGAATCTGGCTGAATCTGAGCAGAGCGTGTAGTACTGTACACTTTAGAATCCATCCTGCTATTTTTATCAGCAGTCACATTATCAATAAATGCGAATGACGCGGTTCAGTTGGCAGCCATAATTACACCCACCAGTTTTGACAGATGATGTGGTTTGCTTCAGATCATGAGCTGTTTCTTTCCTTCTCCAGACCTTTCTCTTCCTATCATTCCAGTACAAGTTTAGCTTGGTTTCATCTGTCCAAACATTTTTTCTCAAAAACTGGGCAGGCTCTTTTAAATGTTTAATGGCAAAGTCTAATCTAGCCTTTCTGTTCTTGAGTAAAACCAGTGGTCTGCACCTTGTTTTAAACCCTTTGTATTTACATTCATGAAGCCATCTCTTGATTGTAGACTTTGACAATGATACACCTACCTCCTTGAGAGTGTTCTTGACTTGACTTGATAATGTGAAAGGCTTTTCCTAATCAAGGAAATAATTCTGTGATCATCCATTTCAACTGTCTTCTGTGGTGTTCCAGGCCTTTTGGCGTTGCTGAGTTGGTCAGCACATTCTTCTTTTTTAGAATGTCTCATATTGAAGATTTGGCCACTCCTAAAGTTATTTTGCTCATGATTTAAAATCCACTGCTGTTTTATGTGGTAAAAATACAAAAAAACACCTAACTATATGTACATTTGTTTTTCTGCCAATCCTTAGATGAGCTTGTTTATCTGTGGACAGAGTCTGCCTCGCCATTTCTGCTGATAGAAAGCATAATGATAAGCTAAAGCAAATAAGGCAGTTTCTAAAAATGTCACCTATAAGGGAAACCTCACTTCACGCTAGATATGCTCTTTAAGGATAACTGAGTTTAACATTTTTGTACTGCCTGCCTTGCTTAGGTGTCCATCCAGAACCAAAGAGTTTATATGTTTTGCTTCTTTTACCAGCAGGCTGTAGTACAAGTAACTCAAACTTGTCTGTTTTCTCTTGGTCTTCTCTTCCCCAGGTTATGATATTTTTGAGAGACAGCCCATGAAGGACTCTGTTTCTCACATTGCCTCTAGCTCAGGGAATCCACCTCTACGCCTGGGCTGCTTCTACATGTTGGTGTTTGTGCCTATCACCTGTGCCCTGCTCCAGCTGGTCGCCTGGTCTCGCTTCACACTTCACGGCCGCAAGCTGCAAAACGTCAAAGCCCTGAGGCAGGGAGCCCAGCATGGCCACCTTATTGATGTCAAGGCCATATGAACTGTTGGGTGAAGCTGCACATGGACACTTTTAAATTATTGGTTTTATGGTCCCTTTGCTAATGTCTTAAAAGAAGAAGAAGAAGCCCAGCTTTCTGTGCAAGACTATAAACTGTTACAGAACATGTGGCTTCGTGTACAGCGATAAATGCACAGTGGAAAGAACATGTTGAAATCATGTAATCTGCCTTACTTTTTATATTAAAATATTTAGCTATATTTATATTTGAAATGATGACCAAAACATAAAATAAAACCAATCAATCCTGTGCATGAACATGGACCAATGTGAGAACTTTTCATGGTGCAGGCCAAAGATTGGGTGTCCTCTTTAAACCATAATTCTGGTCCTGAGTACAGTCGGAATGTCTTTGCTGCTACATAAAATGTCAGTAATATCAGTCTGTGGGTGGGTTTACAACAGAGTTCTGATTTATAACTTTAATTAACAAGATGAAGAATCTGAAATTAAACTGAACTGTGTTCAGAGTGCTGTTGATACTGCATGAATCGTAAGTTGATTGTTTTATTGTATTTTTTTCACACAATGCCCTGCCAGTTTAATGTTGAGAACTGTATTTTGTAACACAACTGAATTGAGGATGCTTTTGCACATTACTGCCATTTGTATGTTGTGCTTTAAACGTTTTCACTGTCAAATTTCTGTCCTGTATTGATGAAAACTGAAATTTGGACACGATGCCAGTAACTACACATTCACGTCATGATTATAAAGAATGTGACAGTGCCACAAATAAACCTCTGTGTTAGGAGTTAACCAAACTCTGGCGTGCCATGAAATTTTTATTAGACTCATTACCAGCAAATCGTCTGCACAATGTATTATTAAAAACTTATTTCTTTATCTTAAATCATTCTCTGTGTCATTTACTGCACTAAAAACATGAAATGTAAAGTTGTTGGACCATCTTCTTCTTTTGGCTTCTCCCTTTAGGGGTTTCCCACAGAGGATCCCAACAGCTTTGATTACATGTGACATTATTTGACATTAGTTATATATTTCACTGAAAGGTTGTGAGCTAAATCTCCTTATCGCCATTTTGGGGGAAGGCGGGAGAGGGCACTCCTGATCCCCCCCTCTAGCTCCACCCCTGGGTTATTTGCTTAATGTGCCTAAAATGCAATAAAACTTCACAAACCGCACATTAAGACCTGTCTGGGCTCCTGGAGGTCCCATTTAGTCCTGCTGTGAGGATTATAATCAAAGAAATCAGCTCTGCATTTGCTCCTTAATTAAGAAAATCAGTGTTTCCGGCACCTGCTGTGATTGGTTAAACGAAAAAGGAATTTTCTGCCCTCATTTCCAGTTTGACATGAAAAATATAAATAACAATGATAATAATTAAAAAGAGAACCTCGAAATGCATCTGTTTTGTGATGTAAAGGGGTGAAGACATCTTTCATCGTTTCAGCAAATACAGCAGAAGAGGCAGAGACAGGTTTCGTTCATCCCAGGGTTTTAACTTTAACAGGAAGTACGATCAGCTGACGGACGAGGACGGACGCTGCAGGGGGAACTCTCCCTGCTGTTACCGAAGAAATCACATAGTTCGTACTGCGCCTGCGTAAGCCTCGGTACTTTTATTTTGTTCTTTTCCGCCGTGTTCTTGTTTTTAATCACACTGTTAAACCCACTAATAATCCATTTAGTCATTTCCTCCCATTCCTGCTCGGTTAAAGCTCCTGCAAAAACTCCCCGAGTGCTGTAACTTTTCCCCGAGTTAACGCATTACCCATCATGCAACGCGCCCAGCATTTTTAAGCGTTTGTTAAACGTGTTTTTAAGCTTTAACGTAACTTATTAAAGATTTATTTTTACTTTCCGATGCCGTATGAGAAATAGGGATCGAATAAGCACGATATAGGAAAAATGTGAGGAAGCGCTGCTCAGTGGCACCGTGAGTGTAACGGGTCTGTCGGTGAATCACTTCCCCCGGGTTCCTACCTCTGTCAGTACACTCATGTTTCTCTTCAGATCGTATAAATCTTTCGCCTTTTACTAAAGATTTCCGTGGAGAGGAACAATATGAGTTTCAACTAATTTTTTGATGCCCTGCCTCGTGCGGGGCTTCTAATTCTGTAAAATGAAAATATGTCATAGTCATAGTCATAGTCACTCGATGGTGTTCTAGAATTCAGTCCAGCTCTAGTGGTCTACGATACCATATGAATACAGAGCCAGTGTCGGTGGTATCGACACGGACACGTTTGCCTCATATAATTACTATGAGTATTCAAAACTCTTGGTTAATTTTCTTTGTGATATGACGGAATTAACTAACGGTCTATCCAGATGTAGCCTAAATACCAGAATTCTGTAAGTGTCTTTTTCACAGTTGAGACAAATGGTTGTTACATTCAGTCGTCTTCATATGTCAGGTTTGAAGAGTATCTTTTTCAGTTCCAGTATAATGTACCTTTCGGCTGCTCCCTTGTATTCTCCACCAAGGGGTCGCCACAGCGGATTAATCCGCACTGGTAATTTGGCAGGGATTTTACGCCGGATGCCCTTCCTGACGCAACCCTCCATGGTGAGAGGGGCTTGTGTCCCCACCTGGAATCGAACCAGGGACCTTTCGCTTCAAAGGCGAACGCGCA
>VUQH01055363.1:0-11746 GCA_015106775.1 Etroplus canarensis | reverse complement strand
TATGTTGCACCAGGTCCTGGAGAAAAGCCATCTCATTTCACTATGTTCTGTGTCAGCTATATGTGGTTGAAATGACAATAAAAGCTCTTGAATCTTATACTGTCTTAGGCAAGCTTTCTTTTAAGTTCTTCAAGCAGTCTTCAGGAATATTTCTCCAGGCTTCCTGAAGCCTGGAGAAATATTCTCTTCTTTGGATGTTGGCTGCCTTTTGTTCAGTTTTCTGTCAAGATGATACTACACTAGTTCAATAATGCTGAGGCCCATTCATCATTCTATAAGACCTGTTGCCACTGATTTTTAGTCCAGTTTGTAATTTGGCATACCTCAGCCTTCTCTCCGTGTTTTACTTTCTTAACCCTAGCACTGCCAGCTATACAACCAGCTAGATGACCAGAGGAGAACGAAAACCCCCTAAGTGATCAGTATATAGACAACCGGCAGTACACGAAACTTATCTGGGTCGTCAATATATTGAGGTCCTGCAGTACTCGGGTTAAGAATGGCTTCTTGATAGCCCCCCCTTCCACTGACACTTTTTCTAACGAGGCTTCAACAAAATAGAAGACAAATCAACTGAAGGGCCAAATGCAGCTCTCACGTCTTGTGTCAAATCAATGCTCGATTTTTTCCCCCCTACTCCTTAAGGACATGGCTTTCAGATACAGTTAATCTACTGTAGTTAGTTTTTAGGCCTGCCACGTCTTCTGTCCTTCATTTGTCCAGTTTCCTCAGATTTTTTAGGATACAGTGCACACCATGCCAGCATCACTGGACTGAAAATGAGTGAAAAAGTAGCCAATATCAAAGAAAACTTTGAAACAACTCAAAAAGCCTGGAGAACTACTTCTCAAGACCCCTTCAGAAAAATGTAAGAAATTCTGGCTCCCTGGAAGCAAAATATTTTGAAAAATGAGGGCTACCCAAGACTTCTGCACAGTACTGTATATTTAAGAATATATATATATTTTAGAATATCTGCTATAGATGAAAGAAACAGCATAGGTAAACAAAAAACAAAATTAAAAATTGAGGACCCAAATGACCCCACTGTCATTTCAGTCACTAAATTATCATAAGTAGTGGAAAGAGTTTATTCCACATCGCAACCTGTTGTGGCTGATCTGAGTCTGCAAGTCCATCCATGTGGTAAGCCAAAGATGCTACTGCTACTGGTTTGCACAGCTTAAACTTAACCTTGCTGGTTTGGCTCACCTTAAGGCCCTCAGTGGCCTGTGTAAAGGAGTGGGGTCCATTGAGAAGACTCCCTCCGCCAGGTGTGCTGTCTGAGAATGAGGGGGACGGAGAGCTGGGAGGCAGTGTGATGGAGCTGATTAAACTGGGACCATTGTCCATCCTGCACCAGGTAGAATGGGAACAATGCACAAATAGTTTAGAACCAGCATGACAAGAACAAGAAGAAATGTTTTGAGTTTCAGAACAAATAACTTACGGCTGACTGGTTGAGGAACTGAGAGACGAGGGTTGGCTGCTTTGTGACTGGCTCGGTGTGCTTAGAGCTGATTCTGTGGAGCTCTCTGCCACTACAGCACTGTAACCTGTGGGCAGGTGAAGGACACATTGAAGAAAAATATTTTTATAAAAGTCTCACAAGAAACAGTCACTCAAGGTAGAAGAAAACTTCCACCTACTTGTGCTTCCATTTTGCTTCAGTCCACTTGGTGGTCTAGCAGGAGCAGAATTCACTCCTACACCTCCAACAACACTAACGTTTCCTCCATTTCCTCCCATTATGCCAACCACTCCTGGGGCAGAGTTGACAGAACTAGAGGGCACCTGAGGGGTACCAGGAGCCACACTTTGCCCAGGAACCAGACTCAAAATATTCGCACTCACCGAGCTGTGGGCTGGGCTGGAACCCAGCAAACCAAGCCCTATCCCCGCCCCATTGGTGGTGACTCCACTGGAGCCAGAGGTGGGAATGGAAGTGCTGCTCTCTGCTGAAATGCTAGACTGAGTGGTGCTGCTCAAACCCAATCCTCCTGATGCTGCTGCCTGAGCGTAAGGGGCAGGTGTTGAACCAGAAATTAATCCTGCCATTGTGTTTAAAGGAGTGGGGTGACCACCCAGCCCTAATCCTGGCATTTGGTTGGCACTGCTGGTCCCAGTCATACCGCCTTTACTCAATCCCAGCCCCAGCCCAAGTCCCAAGCTGGATGCCGAGGTGGATCCAGATGTGGGCTGAGACTGAGAATTGGTAGCTGATGAACTGGAAGTGTTGGGTGTAGGGAGAGAGGGAGCAGAAGAAGCTGGGAGAAGTGGGTTGCTGGGTGGGCTGGGGGTGCTGTTTGAAAGGACTGAGGGTTTTGTCTGAGGTGGCTGCTGCTGTTGCTGCTGCGATTGGTTTGGTGGCTGAGATTGTTGCTGCTGTTGTGCAGGTTGATGCTGATGTTGCTGCACCGCACTGCTGAAGCTTCCTATAAGACTGCTGGTTGTGGGCACCGCAGGAATACCGCCGACCACACTCGCCATGGACCCAAGGGAGGAGGATGAGGAGGACCCAGAAGTGGTGGAAGAAGAGAAAGAAGAGAGCAAGGATGGGGTGCCATTCTTCACAGGTGACTGAAAATAAAACATCAAAGAAAGGCGTCTCAAGTAAAACTGTCCAGAGAGCAACAACAGAGACGTAATGTGTATGAGGAGCAAAGTTTACTGTGATCTATGGAGGCCCATATATGCAGGAAATGGTACATACTAAATCAGAATTCTCCAACCATGGTCCCACAGAGAAAATTTAGTCCATTTTAGTGCCTGAAAGGCAAAAGCCCTTCAGACACCGTGGCTCTCCAGGACCAAGGATGAAGAGCGCTGCACTAAACTGTTCATCTACTGACACAGCACAGATGAGAGCCTCTCACCTGACTAACTTCACTGTCTGCCGACCGTCCCCTTTTCTTATCGTCCTCTGAGTTCTCCTATAGGAGGAGATACCTTGATATAACAATCCACTTTTGAAATATTGATTCAGAATACGTACTAGTGGATTATATTACAATGGGGCTTGTAGATGGGGTAACCATGTGCAAACTTTAAGATAGTGGAATATGTGCACAACTGTGTCAGAAAGTGCTTTTACTATCCAGCGTCCCTTTAACACCGACCAAAGTTCTAATAGTTAAAAAGACAAGAACTCACAGCAGTACAAGTGGCTGGGGATGGAGGGATGGGTGAAGAAGAGGTGGTGGAAGTGGGAGTGCTGCTAGAATGTAGATACATCTCATCTTCCACGTTGCCCTGGCCTGACGGAGAAGTTGCGACTAATGCTGCAGCTCCAGAGAAAAACAGGAGGTAAAGACAAGGATCATAATGTTAGCATCAATATTATGGATGTTCCTGGTGACTAATTTACTTGTTTTAACAAAAATAGAAGGAAAGTTAAAAAAAAAATAGACTAGCCTTGAAGGCGGAAAACACTGAAAACATTCAAAACTGAGCAGAATATAATGGATGAGATTAAAAGTTGGTCCTACAAATATTATGTGTGTGTTCAAGAACCACATGAAACTGTTCATCACGCTCATTGATAATTACAACCTCTTTTAAATGTCACTGAAATGTGTGCAACTTTAACAGTGCACACACAGTCAGATTTGTTGGCCAAGCCATTGCTTCGGTCAAGTGGTTATGTGTCAGTGGAAACTATATCAAAGTACTCCAAAGGTATGTTGATTTTGTCATCTGTCTTAATTTCCACTTCACTCATTGAAAAGTTCCCATCATAAAGAGAGAGGTGCAGCCGTCTGTCGGGGCTGCAGCCCGAGTAAGTTACAGGCAGCATCTACTGGTAACTGCTGGTTTACATTAATAAAATAGGAATATTTCGTTTAACAGAGGAGTGTTCTGGAACAGTCTAGTAAGAGCGGCAACATTTAAAAGTCTAGTCAACTAGTTGTGTACATCTCACTAAACAGTGCTCTACTCACGGATCTCATCCACGTCTATGTCGTCATACAAGAACTCATTCTCCTCAAAGTCTGGATCCTGTGATGAGTCAATGTAGTATTCAACATCATCCTTGATTTTCTGGATTGCATCCACTGGCACAGAGTCATTGTCCAGCATTCGTAAAATGCTCTCCAACATGCAAATGTGGAATCGGTGCCTCTCAATCAACCGCTTGAGCTCATCAATACGATCTTGCTTCTATTCAGTAGACAGAAAACACGTATATGGTTTAAAATATTTTAGTCAAACTTACACTGTGTATACAGAAGAACTGTGGTATTTTTCAGAATGTTTAATACAAACATCCTTTCAGACAATGACTGGGATGACTCACCTCTTTATCGCCCTTCTTCTTTCTCGTTTGAACTGAAAGAGATTCCACCTCACTTTCAAACTGATCCACCTGCATATTTAGAGTGTCTATTGTATTCTGCAGATGAGAAAAGAAGCGTGTTAACGTGATCAAAATACATTCACATGACAGTTTTTTAAACTGTCACGTTTTGTTTATCCAGATCCTATTAATTTCACCATCTTTTGGAATAATTCTGCTTATTTTTGTTTGCTTCTTAAGTTTTATTCATAGCTTTTGGACAAGACAGAAAACACTAAAATTTCAGGCAAAGAAATGTACAAGCACAGATAACAGTGGATTTATTTACTGTTAGCCATTGTCCCGTTTCCTCCTTTTCCCTCTGAGCTGGATCCACTTTCTGAGCAAGGCCCAAGCCTTCTTTAGAGTAGGCTTTTGTTTTTGTTTCACGTTCCACCACCTTGAACCGCTCCATTTGCTAAAGAAAGAAAGGATCAGTTACACCTTGTTTACTTTAGCTTTTAGGGTCCCAATGTTTTACATTATGCAACAACAGAATGTTGCAAAATAATGAGGGTCCATACCGTTTCTATAAGTTTGCGGTTCTCGACTAGCTGCCTTTTGTCTTTGATCTCGTTTGAAGCCACCCATGTTTTTATTTGATCTCTCAATCGCTGGAAGAGCAGAGATATTGAACATTTTAAAATGCATAGCACATTTTGAAAGCTCACACAGAGAATATGCATCTATGTTAAGCTATGTTAAGTTACTTTACCTGAAGTTTTTTAATCTCTTTCTTGAGGTCAGCTTCATATTTTTCCTTCTGGTTTGCATTGGCTGCATTGTGGAGCTAAAATGGAAATGAATCAATGAAATACTGTGTGTCTCACCTGTCTTACCATATCACTTGTTAAAATTTACATCTAAACAACTGCTGGGCAGATGGATGTCCTACCTTTTGCCAGATATCTTCAAACTGTTCTACACCTTCAGCTACTTTTTTCAAACATCTATCGATCTCACCTGCAGAAATTAAACATTGAAACGTAAAACCAAAAAGACCTTCTAAATTTTTAAAACACAATAGCAGCATGCTACAGGAAATTAGTCTGGAACTACTGCACAGGCTGGACAGCGTGATCGATATTGTGCAAGATGACTTAAGACAGTTTCATTTACCTTGAAGTTTTCTCTTGTCGGCCATGGCTCTGACTACGACAATGTCCACATTCCGTCTGTCACGAAGTTATCTGTGAAAATACATCAAAAAGTGTGTCAGTGTACAGTTCAGACAAAAATCCCTCCAACAGAGGAATCGGTGCATCGCTTTCCAGAGTGAAGCTGACGTTAACTCCATGCAGCTGCCCGCTTGACGTGAGCAGCTACACAATTTAAACACTTCATATAAAAAAGAAGTTTTCCATGACAGCTTGTCCGTCACACTACTATCATGTATCATCTTCCTGAGATTACCAACACAACTGACACGGTTGTCAGCTAAAATTAGCCACCTAGCACGCTAACGTTACTGAGCTAACATTAATATTAGTCTGTAGCTTAGCTCGTCCAACTCGCTCGGTAACTAACTGACCGAGTCCCGCGGTGCATATCAGTAGAATAACCTCATACTCATGCATCACTATTCAGGGTTCAGTCACAGCTTTTATATTGTGGTTTTTGCGTTGTGAAAAGCAGAATATAACAGAATCCGCTGTAATCGCTAACATGCTAGCTAACACAGATAAGTGTCTGGATAGCTAATGCATAAAATGCTAGCTAGCAGCTTAGCTAGCCAGCTAGCCAAATTTAGGCAAAAGGGAAACTGGGTCAAGCCGACAATCTAGAGTTATACTTGTGTACGACATTTACCTAAGGTATGGGCTTTCGTTTTTCTGTTTTCAAATAGAGCCAAAACTAATTCCAGAAAATCTTCTTTACTTCCAAATTGTGTTTTCTTTTCGACAAGCTCGTTCACTGTAATGTAGCTGAAGATGGACGGTAGCTAAAATCCCACCTTTCAGTTCTGATCCCGCCCTAAATCTAATCTCTGAGCTCTGATTGGTCTCATCGCACGCCTGTCCCTTCGAGACATCCGCTGGAATGAGGACCAGCCATTGGCTCAGAAGAGTGACAAATAGTGATGAGCCAAAATAGAAGTTTGACATTCCCACTAATCCAAATATCATTTATATCTACAAAAGTCATTTTATTTTTTAAAACTTTAAGAACACTTCACAGTAATTTTTCCAAAGTTTCTCTGTAAAAATATTAATTTAAAAAGATGGAAACTCAATTTAGAATATACAAAAAGTTTGGTGACAGTGTATAAAACATGTAATGGGTTTTGTTTTTTTAACATTTAAACAACAGGGTGATATCAGAAAAATCATTTTAATTCCATGCAAAATTTGTATTAAGTAATAAACAAATTAATATACAGTAGATGAAACAATTCCATAAGTACATAAGTGCAATATGTTTGTATATTTGAGCTTTTCCTTGTGACACTTTTGTGTATACAAAATATATACTCTCTCTCTCTATATATATATATAGACACACAGACACATTGTTTTAAGGTTTAATTCTTTATAGGTTTACATAGGTCTGTCTTTATTTTATAGGTTTAATGACAGAGCACAAGAGAGGTGAAGAAGACTGCGGGCAGGGTGAAGTGGGTGGAAATGAGTGTCAGGGGTGCTTTGCGACAGAAGTATACCAGCAAGACTGAAAGGGAAGGTTTGCAAAACAAAAGTGAGATCTGCTATGATGTATGATCTAAAGATGGTGGCACTGAAAAAAGACAGGAAACGTAGTTGGAGATGGCAGAGTTGAAGATGCTGAGATTTACACTGGGAGTGACCAAGAGACAGTTTGGATACAAAGTCAGAGAAGCAAGGTTGAGATGGTTTTTACATGTGCTAAGGTGGGATAGTAGATATATTGGACAAAGGATGTTGAAGATGGAGTTACCTGGCAAGAGGAAAAGAGGAAGATCACAGAGAAAGTTGATGCGTTGTGGCAACCCATAATGGCAGCAGCCAAAAGATTTGTAAAATAAAACTGGATACAGGTTCATCTTTATTTTGTTTTATGCTTTGTTTATATTCCATAATGTCCAGTTCCAGTATATACTGTATTAATCTATCTGAGCCAATCTAAGAGCTGCCAAACAGTCTTTCACTGTTTTAAAATAATGGCAATAAAGATCTATTTTATTCTGTTCTATTCTATTCAACATTCATTTCTGGAGAAATTGAGATTAATGAATAATAATAAGGCATGTTCTTTAAGTGGTATTATTTCACCAAAATATAACAAACACTAGATGGCATAAAACCTCAACATTTTTTTTCTTCCAACAACCGAAATATCTGTATCTGTATTTAAACTGTTGTATAGAAATGTAATATAGAAACTTTCAACTAAGTTTTGCATCTATTGCTAAACTGTTTAAATAAGTTAAAAAAAATCACAGTACAGCTTGAACAAATGGCAATGCATAAATACTTTATTATTAACAACCAGTCTATCTGCTTAATGATATTAAATCATAAATCAATTAATGATAGTAAGTTACCTATCTTGTTGTAATTTTATCTTGGATGACAGATATCTTTCAAATCAGGTTGTCCACAACACTGTCCTCTTGTCAGAAATCTGTGCTGCCTTCAAAAATCAGTTCAAACTATTAAAACCTAAATTAGTATGTACAAAACAAATGTACACATATCAGGTGAATAACACGTAATTTTACACAAATTCAATCTGTAAACATCGTTCAAGTAAAACCACAATGCAAAGCTTGACCCCAAAAAAAGACACGGTTTTAAAAAGTTCTGGAAACTGTAGACTCTTATTGTCATCGCCATCGTCGTGATATCAAGGCAGCTCGTTATTCAATGAGACAGTGAGGTCGGGCTGGACATTTCTCCAAACTGTGTCTCAGTCAAAGCAGATAAGTCTGGGTCAGTCTGGAAAAGAAGCAGAAATTTATTTCACCCCATCAGAGGTATGAATGCTTAGCAAATATTAACTGAGGCATTACCCACATTTAATGCATCCACAGATACATGCTTATGGTCAACAGCCGACTAGTTCTTTACCCACCTGTTGGTCTTTATCCTTTTCTTGTCGAGGAATCCGATGCCTCTTTTTCTTTGGTCCGGCTGAATGATGCAATGCAGCAGACAGAGTGGATCCAGAAACACCATTGAGCTTTTCATCCTCCACTCCTGCAGCAGGATCCAAATGTGCTCCAGGATCATCCTGAAACAAATGCCAGGGGAAAAAATCAATTAAATACTCCTGAATAAAATGCACTACCAGCTCCTCTCTTGTATTTTCCCCAAGCGGCCACCACAGCATATTAATCCACATTAGTACATTGGCAGAGGTTTTACGCCAGATGCCCTTCCTGACGCAACCCTCCATGGTGGGGTGGGGCTTGTTCCCCACCTGGAATCAAACCAGGGACCTTTAGCTTGTTGGGCAAATGTGTAAACCACTACACTATAGTGACACTGCTACTGTACTACTACTACTACATGATAACTTTATTTATGTAGCACCTTTGTAAACCAGAGCTTGGCAAGCTAAAGTAGAATACTCAATTCAAACAGAAAGCTGGACATGAGATCCAGAAATAAAACACAGTAGGTTAAGGGAAGACATAGCAAACAAGCCATACACTAATACTAGAAAAAACAAGTTGTTGACAATTATAATAGTGAAAACACAAGAAAATTAAAAAATGGTATACAAGCATTTATAAACAGTAACAGATGACAGAAGGACATCAAGAGTGAAAGGGACCAACAGGGGGAGACGAGAACAAGAGACAACATAACACAAAAGCAAGCTTATGAAATGTGTTTTTTAGAAGTGAAGGAAATCATTGCTTTTGTGAGCCTCATCTTCTCAGGCAGGTTGCTCTAAAGCTGAGAAGCCTTGATGGCAAAAAGCAAGGTCACCTTCAAATTTAAGCCTTGATTTTGGCATGGCTGCTACCACCCAGCCTGGGGACCTAAGGCTTATTTGGATCACTGAACAATACATTTTCTGATTTTGAGGCATTTAACTGAAGACAAAGTTAGCACCATACAGCTGATAACATAGCCTGCAACCAATATCATAAGACAGCCCCTGATCTGGAACCCACAAGCAAGAAGAACAGAGATGACACATAGCGTTTGGACCTCATCACAGACATCAAAGCAACAGGACTGGGATGGGGAAGGTGGTAAAGGTAGCTCAGGACAGACAGCAGATCAGGACAGATAGATTAACTAAAACAGCTTCTTAGCCTAAAAGAGAAGGTAGGCTTTTTAAGATCATCAGGTATGTTGTCTGCGTAGAAGTGGAAAGAGACATTATCATTCTTGAAATGGCACTTAATGAGCTTAATTGCACAAGCTCATTTTGGTAAATCAGAGAGAAAAAAAGTTGTTTCTTAGCAGCAGGTCTGTCTGGAATAGATCACCAAGTAACAAAGCAGGGAACGGGCCTGAGATAATCAAATGTACCCAATTAATTGGCTTTCAGGCAGAGGTGTTGTGCTGTGTGTTTAAGTACCGGATTGCACACTGATCACACACACATGGTTGGGCCGTTGCTCGTTTTTAAAGCTATTTAACCACAGTTGCCAAAGTGTTTAAATACATTAGTCAACTTTCAACTAAGCACGAGATCAAATGTTAGAACCAAACCCAAGTTTGTCACAAGATTCACAGCAGAAATATTGACTCCATTTGAGCCGATTTCCAGCCTTAGATTCTTAAGTGCTGCTCTGCTGGCTGTTCTAAAGCTGATGCTTAAAGTAAGGTTTAGAAAATCAGTGAATTCCTTTAAATCCCTTACTAAAACTCATTTCCATAGAATTGCTTACATGTGATTCTATAACATCTGATGCATTTTTAGTCTGGATATCAGCTTTCGGTTGTTAAAATGTATTATGTACACTGTCAAATTTTAGTTTTTCATTGATTTTTATTGTAAATTGTCTTGTCTTGCATCTAAGATATTTTTTGTGTGTTTCTTGTGTGATTATATTGTTTGGCTCTCTGTTTAAAGCATCCCTTCAGTATTTTGCTTTTGCCTTTTTGTCAAAGCACTTTGTAAATTCTACTTTTAAAAGTTATATATGTCATCATCATCATCACTGCCGTGGGCTTTATTAGTGATTCTTGATGTATGCTGTCGAATGCTGCTTTGAAGTCGACGAAGTCCGTAGCAGCCAGTCCAGCAGTTTGTCGCCTCTAGCCTTAAGCATCTCTCCAGTGATGTCATCATAACCGGGTGCTTTGTTGTTCTTCAAGCGGCTGACAGCTCGAGGTACTTCATCTTTTCTGGGAGGGCTTTGGTCGATAATGAGTTCATCCCACAAATCAGGAATGTCATCTAGCACAATTGCAGGTGGTTCAGCATTGAGCATGTCATAATGTTCATAGACAGAATTTCAAAGCACATCCAAGTGATGGAGGGTTTCTGCTTTGATGGGCATGGGGTCACCTCTCTCCTTTTTGTAGATGATGTGGTTCTTTTGGTTTCGTCAGGCGGCACCCTCACTTTGCAGCCATTGGGAAGTGGATAGGATAAGAATTAGCACCTCAAAGTCTGAGGTGAATTGCCCACTCTAGGTAGGAGAAGCGTTGGTGCCCCAAGTGGAGGAGTTCAAGTATCTTGTGGTCTTGTTCACAAGTGAGGAGAGAGTGGAGCGGGAGATTGACAGATGGATTGGTGCGGTGTTTGTAGTGATGTGGACACTATACTGGTCTGTTTCAGTAAAGAGAGAGTCATGCGTGAAAGCGAACCTTTCGATTTACCAGTAGAACTAGAGTCCTACCCTTACATATGGTCACCATCTCTGGGTAGTAACCGAAAGAATGAGAACACGGGTACATGCAATCGCAATGAGTTTCAGGTGGCTGACAAATATTTTTTTGTACTGTTTTTCTTAAAGGGTAAAACTGTAATTTAGTTTTCCACAAGTTTCCAAAACAAGCCTTGTTAAGAAATGTAGTTTAGATGCTAGAGGACTTTTAAATGGAATTTATATTATATTATGAATTCATATAAACAGCATATAGTAACTTCAACAGTGGGGGGAGCAAATCAAAAGTATTAAAATTGAGTGACGGATTATTATAAAATCACTACTTACCACATCAAACAGAAAGAATAAGAAAAGACCCGTTATGTGGAGGTAAATAAAGGTCAGTCACTATAAGCTACAATATAGTGTTTAAAATTCCTAGTTTCTTTCTAATTTGGTTAACTTTTAACATTGGAGCTCCTCAAAATAAATGAGATAAATTAATAATTTATATTTTCTATATTTTTATGCTGAATCATTGTTACTGTAGCACTCACACCAGACACTCCAGACTCAGGGCTGCACCAGCCACTTTATGCAGCACTGGACTGCTGGACTCTCTTTGCACTACACAGTCACTTTCATCTGATATGTTA
>VUQH01055356.1:0-10271 GCA_015106775.1 Etroplus canarensis | reverse complement strand
TGCTTTGCACACTCTTGGCATTCTCTCGATGAGCTTCATGAGGTAGTCACCTGAAATGGTTTTCCAACTGTCTTGATGGAGTTCCCAGAGATGCCGAGCACTTGTTGGCCCTTTTGCCTTCGCTCTATGATCCATCTCATCCCAAACCATCTTGATTGGGTTTAGGTCAGGTGTGCCAGATGACCAGGTGGAGGCCAGGTCATCTGGTGCAGCACTCCACCACTCTCCTTGGTCAATTAGCCCTTACACAGCCTGGAGGTGTGTCCTGTTGAAAGCAAAATGATGGTCCAACTAAACGCAAACCAGATGGGATGGCATGGCATGTCACTGCAGCATGCTGTGGTAGCCATGCTGGGTCAGAGTGCCTTCAGTTTTGAATAAATCCCTGACAGTGTCACCAGCAAAGCACCCCCACACCATCACACCTCCTCCTCCATGCTTCACAGTGGGAACCATGCATGTAGAGACCATCCGTTCACCTTTTCTGTGTTGCACAAAGACACGGCGGGTGGAACCAAAGATCTCAAAGGACTCATCAGACCAAAGCACAGATTTCCACTGGTCTAATGTCCATTCCTCGTGTTTCTTAGCCCAAACAAATCTCTTCTGCTCGTTACTTTTCCTCAGTAGTCGTTTTTTAGCAGCTATTTGACTATAAAGGCCTGATGCGCACAGTCTCCTCTGAACTGTTGTTGTAGAGATGTGTCTGCTACTAGAACCCTGTGTGGCATTTAACTGGGCTCTGATCTGAGGTGTTGTTAACTTGCAACTTCTGAGGCTGGTGACTCGAATGAACTTATCCTAAGCAGCAGAGGTGGTCAGTGTCCCCTCTAAGCTGCGCACCTATATCTATATATGTGTGTGTATATTTAAAGCATTAAAGCATTTGTAAAAAAACAGTCTGTCATGTCAAAGTGACAAAAGAGTTTTACAAACTAATGTTAGTTAATTAAAAATATGTAAGGTAAGATCAATGTTTGCATAAATATTCACCCCCCTTTAAAGGGACCTAATTCAGCAGAGGTCCAGCTAGTTGATTCCAGCGATGTCACAATTAGCGAAATAAATCTAAGTGACTGTAGTATAAAAAACCTTTGTCTGGGAGGTCCAGTTTCTGGTTCATCGGTTTCATCAATATTTCTGCTACAGTTACAACATGAGGACAAAAGAACACTCCAAACAACTCAGAGAAAAGATCACTAAGAAGTATAAGTGAGGAGATGGCTACAAAATGATTTCCAACTCACCGGACATCCCATGGAATTCAGTCAAATCCATCATTAAAAAATCTAAGGAGTATGGCACTTGTCTATATCTGCTTAGAGCTGGCTGTCCTCACAACCTGAGTGACCAGGAAAGAAGAAGACTGGTGAGGGAGGCCACCAAGAGACCTACGACCACCCTGAAGGCATTAAAAGCTTCAGTGACTGTACATACAACAGCTGTTGCCCAGGTTCTTCAGCAGTCCAAGCTGTATGGGAGAGTGGCAACAAGAAATCCACTGCTGAAAGCTCATGTGACATCGCTCCTGGAATTCACCCAAAGGCATGTGGGAGACTCCGGGGTCAACAGGAAGAAGGTTCTTTGGCTTGATGAGACAAAAATTGAGCTTTATAACCATCAACTAGAAGCTATGCCTGGCAAACACCAAACATTGTACATCACCACAAACACACCCTGGTGGCAGCAGCATGCTCTGGGGATACTTCTCAGCAGAAGGCCCTAGAAGGCTTGTAAAAGTAAAGGGAACATGAATGCAGAAAAATATTGGCAAATCCTTGAGAATAATCTGACTCAGTTTGCAAGAGATCTACTGCTTTGGTAAAGATTTATTTTCCAGCAAGACTGTGACTCCAAGCATACAGTAAAAGCTACACAGAAATGGTTCACAGACAACAAGGTGAATGTTCTGGGTTGGCCAAGATAGATAGATAGATAGATAGATGTGAGAAAGTTATGTGCAAATAATCAAGATTATACGGAAGAAGTTGTTGCATCATGAAGAAACACAACCAATTTGTTCCATCATCTGTAAAACAATTATGTTACAGAACTTGTCAGGTGCAGGTCCAGCTCCTCAGACACATCAGTCCATTAAATTGGTCTTCAGCCTATCACATTTAATTTAGTAAGTGACTGTGATGAGAAATGCAAAGACCTGCAACGCTTAAGCTACTTAATATTAGATTTCAAGGTAAATGTGACAGTTAATTATGATACTGAATTCAGGCATTATCGTCTAGCTACAGCTCAGGGTTATGGGGCTGAGACCAGCATGAAACAGTGAATTGAGAGAGACCGTGTACATTCTCAGTGGAAGAATCATTAATACTAATTTTACACTTTATTTTTTCCATTTTCAAAAATCATTAATTTTCTTAATGTTGACTTGAGTGCAATGTTCATGAGACCCTAATCCCGGTGTGCAAGGACATTTTTCAACCATTTAAAATCAGCCTAGAATTTAAGACAGTGCAGAGACAACACTTTGAAATGTTTAAACTGAAATAAACATACAATAAATTTCTAAGTTTCAGGATTTGATATTTTGACTTTGTACAATTTTTTATTAAGTTTAGGGTTTCAATAACTTGAAAATCATTGCATTATATTTACATTTTATATGAAACCCTCTTTTTTTAGAAATTGAAAGTATGTACAAATACTTGAATATGTACAAAGTATATACATATAAATAAAGACAAAGTATAAAAAAGTCAAAAGAGAGATTTTTGCAAATATATGCTCATTTCAATATGCTTCACAAAAGTAGAGATACAGGCCACAACAGACTGTCAAAAGTGGAATGTGACACCAAAATAAAATCTGGTGGCACATTCTACAACTAATGTTATTTGGCAGCAAGTCAATAGTATGCTTGGGTGTAAAAAAAAAAAGAGCATGCCAGAAAGACTTTCAGAAGCACAGGAGGGGAGACACAGAATGAGGAGAAGCTAGGGTAACTTGATTTGAAGACAACTCGTTAACATTCTGTTTTGCAAAATAAGCTTCCAACAGCTTAATCCGTCTAAAACCAAAGATGGACAGACGCTGACCCCAAACATATGAATCTCTGATGGCAAGCACTAGCAGCTCTCCTGCTGAGTTAAAGCTGAGCCCCCAGCTAGCATAAGAGGACAGGCTTTGGCCCACACTTCATTTCAAAGGCAGTTGAATCTTATTCACTTACTGTCTGATTTTTGTCTGTAAAGAGCAACAAAATCAAACAGGAAAAAAGAGACAGGGAAAAGCATTGATTTTGGCTTGGTATTAGTAGAAGCCAGTATCAGTTATAGTATCGGGTAAAATATACACATGGAGTGGCTTGCACTTCTGTGTAGGTACCATTAAGGCTGAAGGAGCAAAATATACTGCTCCTTCAGATTACTTCTTTTTAGGGAACGCTTTGCTTATTTCATCAAGCCAGTGATAAACCAGATTTTGCATGTTCTACCACAGCTTGGTTCTGTATTAACCATTTAATACATGAATTATGACATGCTCAGTCAAGTTTTTTTTTGCTACTGATATGCCACTGTAGCACGAGAACACATGCATATTAAAGAAAATGGCCTTTGAATAGCTGTCGATTGTAGTGACTACCATACATAAAAGGGTTAAGAGTCTGATGTGGCCTGCCTTTAGTCTAGACCTGACACCCATTGAAAAAATGAAAATACAAAATCCTATCTCAAGCAAGCTACTTTTTTCATTTAATAATATTACATTTTAAAGCAGGTTTGGTTAGAAGGCCTGCTTAAATAGATATGTAAATGGTTATATGATACTTTTTTAAATTTTTATGTATATTTTGCACATGTGGGTTGTTAATAATTTCATTTGTTACAGATATAAGGTGTGCTACAATGATAATATTGTTGCAAATTCTTTGCACTTACAGTTGGTAAAAGAAATATTGAACAGCTTTATTGAACACAGTTTTTGGTGTTTTCTGCAGTGATGCAGATTTGGAGTGTAAAAGTGAGCAGAATGTGAAATCGTTGACCATTTGTAATTGTTCTGGGATGAAAATGCCTGCATGTGTATTTACATGCTTAGTGTGTCAGCCATTCTGAGCTGCCGCAGAGTCCGCGGTGTGCGGTGCCGGAATCCCTGAGTTAATAGATTTTTGTCCCCAGTGCTTTTAGCGTGTTGATCTCCTGCTGATGGCTTCACACTCTGCTTTAAGCACAGAGATGGGGGGTGGGCGGCTTTGAATAGAGCCTCCTTAACACTGCAAACATTTGGCTAATGTACCTCATTACTCCCCCTTTGAGCTGATTTTCATTTTCCATTCACTTGCTACTAAAAAAGCACCCCTGAAATTCCACGTCTCACATGGGCCATTGATATTTATGCTTGCAGACGCAATTTGCTTAATTCCACACAGAAATATTTGTATCTTAATTTCCCCCCTCAATGGAAGTAGAAGGAACAAAGGATACATTAGAAAAACCCTGTGTTATTAATTATACTGTGTGTTCTGTCTTAATTTTCTCCTTTCATGGTGTGCTACTGTATGTTTTCCTTCCAAACATAGATGCTCCCACCATCAATTGTTGTGCTACGCTGTTTGTTGTGCTTCCCCTGTGCTCTTGTCTCTGCAATGTTGTTTTACGTTCTGTGCTAAGCATCACACAATATTCCTTCCACCACGCTTCCTGCCTCTTCTCCCTCGCTGTCTCTTTCCCTCCTGCTGTAGATATTTGTGTTTCTGTAGCTGTGCCTCTCTCCTTTTACTCTGTTTCCTCTCATCCCCTTCCCACACACACTCAGTGTCCTTGTACTGTGGGCAGTGTATATGTGCACAGAAGCACTTGAGACAACTTTTTTTTTTTTCATACCGGCAAGCCACTTAGCGGCTTTATATAGCAAGTACCCAAGGAGAGGATTAACAGCAGGAAACATCAACAGAATGGCTTGCAGTGATAGAACACACATGCACAACACTACACACACACACACACACACACGCACACACTTGGAGACACACCACTGTACTTACTGAGCCTTTGCCAACCACACATTGCACCTCTGCCATCCAACTTTTTATGATACATTATTATGTTAGTCATCCAGCATATGCTCTTATCCTTATGGGATTCTATTGTAAAATATAGACCAACCTTTCATCATGTCGAGCACAGAAAGCATATTTGACGTTAAAAAATCCAGTGGAGCCCGTGAGCCTCTGCCTGTTATTTGATCACATCTTTTGTCTCGGTCAGGTGAGGCAGCTCTTGTCGGTTTGGCACTCACAGGGCATCACTCACGGCATCTCCCTACTCAGATCAGAGAAAAATCATGCACGTTTGCAGCCTCAGAATATGTACTGCGCACTCTTGCTTGCCCATACATATATATGGACTCTCACCTAGCAAATGCACACGCATACACATGCATGCACGCTAGTACATTCTTCATTATCATTCCAGAGCTGATAGGCTCTAATTATCTGCCTTGGCTCTGATTAGTCTCTCTGTAACAAGCTAATTAGATGGAGCCTTGTAAAATCATCACCACCATTACCACAGAGACATGGCTGGGAAAGACACCAACAAGCAGGAGGCGAGGAATGTGTCTTGCACTACTCCCCACAAAGATTTGATAGTCAACTAAATGTTAAGTGCTGGAGCTCTGATTTCTTTTTGATTAAGTGTCTTTAAAACCCCTCTACTTTGCAATAGAATTTTTATCCTTTCTCATTATTCATCACGAAAGGATTGTTCCGTCTTACAGAGCAGGATGATCTGGCTTAAAGCGCATAAATTGCCGCTGTCAACATTTTAGGAGATAGCATCTGAACATTGATTAGTTTCTCTGCCCCCACGATACAGTGGCTATTTATCCAAAACGAACTATTGTCAGATCCCAGTCAGAACTTTCCTCTCCATAGAGCAACTTTAAAGCCTGAGCAGAAAGCGAGATTAATTCTCTCCTCTAGCTTCTTCCTCTCTCTGTTATTATCCCTCTAACAATCCTTTTAGGAGCTGTCACACACTTTATAGCTATTGTGTTTCAGTTGTGAACACTCCAGAGCTAGTCTGGAGTGCAACACATTGTATTTTTCATCAAAACGCATCTTAACCATGAGAGAGTTAGGATAGAAATAGGACCTGTGATCTCAGCATCTACTTTATGTTTTCTCATCTCATTTGAGCCAACACAAGTTGCTGTCAAATATTTTCTTATAGCAATTGATACAACCTGAAGACTTTATACCATTTCCTGAATGCATGTACTCATTAAAAACATAGTTTTATATTATCAGCTATAACCGACTTTGGAACAGCGTTATGTTGCAGAATATCATTGAAACCAGCTAAGTAGAACTGTTGTATACAGACAGCACATCTGTTGAGTCAGCCCTCAGGTAGTGAAAGGATACATCGCACACTCCTGCTGCTTTTGTCTTGGATTAAAAAAGTACATATATAGCCTGTGGATACAAACATGAAACCTTTTACATAATGGGATTTGAAATCCATAGTTACTTTTAGCCCTTAGGTAACTCACCTCTGTGTGAAAGTGTCCATGGTGTATTTTTGTGAACGAGAGAGACAGGAAGATAGAAAGTGACACACTAATGTCAAGTGGGCAAGTGTGTGTGTGTGTGTGTGTGTGTGCGTGTGTTTGAGACAGGATCCTTTTCCTGTATCTGAAGTCGCTGCGCTGGTATTCATATCTGTATGTGCATGTTTTTATGTGTGTGTATGTGTTTGTCCTGGCAGGGGTTTCTTCTTCTCTGGGGTGAGGCAGATGGCCTCTGTTCATTGCAGTCTACTGAACTGGTTGGCAGCTCTTCTGACATTCCTTCATGCCACGTTGACACAAGATCACAGCCAATATTTGCGAAAATAGTCTCTTAGCTTACAATTCTGTGACTTGCTCCACATTGCAGGAATAGATACTGCACAAAATGTGTCCTAGATTGGGGCCTGTGACAGTGTCAGGAGTTTTTTGTGAACATTGTTTCCGGATTGTGTCATTGTGTTTAATGTGGATAACGATCCCTTACTATCAGTTCCAGCAAAAGTCACGCTATGCTTCTGTCATTGAGACACAGTTTTACACCGCTTCTGGGTGCTGTTGTGCTCCCTTGCTGTCTGCCCCGGCTTAGGTTGAGAGAGTTGGTAATTGGATTCCTGGAATCTTCTTATTCACTTCAGTGAGACAGTGTGCAGGCGACAAAGTGCCTGCAGTCTTGAGGCATCATCCTCACGCCCCTGTGGGAAGATCAAGGTAGCTTTACCCACACATCATAGATGAGACTGTGGCTGAGGCTCTCTCCCATGGGAACCTAGGTGGCTGGATGCCTGGATGGAAACTCTGATCGAGAATGGATAGATGATACCATATCCACCATCCTCAATCCTGGGCCCAAGCATACCTCCTGACATCCACTTACAGCAATCTCGTTAGCTCCTGGCTGCTATGGCAAAGCAAAAAATGTGGAAAGATAGCATTTAAATTACAAAGTTAAAGATAGTGTGGTAATTGACTTTGATCAGACCTCTGAGCTGAACCAAGACTGTAATGATATTGATTTCACAGTACAAGCAAAAAACTAAAACAAAACAAAGCAAAAAAAATCATTTTAAACAACAGCTCCGGTCTTTGCTATCTGCTGGAAAGGATTTATATTTCGCATACCTGTATCCTTAGATGACTGTGTGCTCATTGGTACTTCAGATTGCCCTGGTAGCTTGTCTACCCCCTACACACTCAGTTACATGACAGCTGTCACTTTTTGTAACCACAGCTCCGTCACTATCTCTGCACTATCCCCCAGGCCCAGACTGGTACCTGAACAAGGTGAAGCTGAAGATCACTGATGTCAATGACAACGTCCCTGAGTGGAATATGAAGCCGTACCCTTACCTGGCTGTCGTATCCCCGGAGGCCCCTGCGGGAACGTTTGTCTACCAGCTCCAGGCTCACGATGGGGATGAGGGTAAAAGCGGAGAGGTGGAATACTTTTTGTCAGATGGTAAGCTTTCTGCCGTTCATATGCACATGCACTTGTATAGAAGGGAAGCTGTATTAAAATAGATTGTGTTGTTGTTGAAATAAGTTGACAGGCTATAGAACCTTGAAAATAAATACAAGTAGTCAGACACCAGCTCTCAGACAAGACAGCCAGAGGCATTCACACATTCATTCAAGCATTCATAGACTCTTAAGGTGTCCGTTAGTCTCTCTCTCTCACTGTCACCCTATTTCTCTTTGCTTCTCTATCTCTGTCCTCTTTTCTCTCTCCTATATACACGCACACAATCATGACAATCACACATACAGCCAGAGGGCTTCACACTTTTGTTTATGCACTTATCATGCACTCGTGTCTGTCTGTCTGCTTCTCTGTGTTTCATACACAAAATATCGTGCAAGCACACACTAAAATACACGTGCATGCAGTTGGCTGTTGAAGTTTGCCATAGTAGACCCCCCTGGTGGTTGAGGGGATAGAGGTTTGTTCGCATGTCAGAGATTGGGGGATGTGCTAATCTTGCCAATGGGGTTTACAAAACACTGCTGACATCCCTCTGACTCGAATTAGTGCATTGCACAGCTTCCTGGTTTGACTTAAACTACAAATACTACAAAGTGCCCCTTGTCTCCTTGTCGTAATGACTGAGAATGCTGAGAACTCATATGTGTAGCGACATTTGTCGCATAAACTTAGCTAAAATAAACTGAAAAACTAAACTACATAGTTACCCTCCAAACTAATCTAGACTCAGTGTTAAGATTTCACGTGAAATTCATTTAACCCCCTTATCCTGTGCTTAACTTATAAAACTACATGATGAAAAAAGATGACTTTAGCTGCCCTCTTGATGATCAGGGTCAGTCTGTCTGACCCTGTTTTTTAGTATTCAGCAGCAGCAGAAAAAATAATGTGCCCTCCAGTGTTTTCTTGGAAACAAACACAAGTTATGTTTGCATGCAGTGTTCTTCGCCCAAATGCGTGGTGCATATCCCTATGGTATAACAATGGTGTTGGATGGATTTCCTGCGCCATGTTTAAAATATTAAAAATGTTACATTGATTATATCCATGTTTGCTTGCTAGCAGTCTTACTTTACTGCCTTTGGCACATTGATACCTTTGTTGATGCATTGCTCCTACCAGCTGTCAGTCTGTGGAAAAGTAGAAAACCAATGGCAGGATGATTCTAACAAAACTGGGACTCACTAATTAAAATATTTCTCCATACTCCTGCTAATCAAAATATGACAGAAAAATTGTTTTGTAACTTACAGAAAAGTAGAAATAGCTTGATGTAAAAACAGTTAGTAAAATAACAGTAGTCATTATTCAGGATAATCAGTAAGATTTAATATAATGTAAGACTCTGAATGTCTAAAGTGTACATACAGAACAAAAATGGTAATGTTCTGTATTTTCATAATTCCAGCAAATTCTGTCAAATATAGCCTGCTTAACTATTTTCTGATTTATTCATCTGATCCCAAGACCTCTACATAGTTCCAAAATGATTTAAAAACAATAAGACATGTGGATGTGGTATATACGTTCCATTGTTGCAATAAACATTGGCACTGTGGTTTATTTTGAGTCATTCCCATATACATTGTTCTGTTGCTGTAAGTAGTCACGAAATGTGTATTAATCTGAAAATACCTCCTAACAAACGCTATTTACTGCTGTTTGATTTAAAAAGCACAACAATATTTAGCTGTTGTAAGTAACTGTAATGCCTTTTGATATCTATTTTATGCATTTTTTTCTTTTACAAAAATCTGTGTCTCCAGTAATTACAAACTGAATTGGGGCTGAGTGCAGCAGTGATGGTTGTGATGTCATAATACTGAGAGACTTGGCGGCACAGTGTTAGTTTTGGCTTTTTATAAGCAAACATGAATAAATAAAATGCATAGATATAGATAGATAGACAGATAGACAGACAGACAGACAGACAGAGAGACAGATTGATAGATAGATGGACAGATAGAAAGAAAGATATAGATAGATATCTATATATATTAAAAATTTCAGCATAATGATTTCACAACTCTCAGGTTCTTTTTTGGCTCTTCGTCAACCAGAGACGTACTCTTTAATGGTAAAAAAATTTAAAGGTTAAAGAATTTTTCAATATCATAAACTAAACATAAATATTTTCAATGTGGCGGCTGATCTAGTTATCACTGCTCATGTCATCTGATCCAAGCTGGCTGCTGGATGCCTGTTGAACAAATGCTAGATATATCTATCTATCTATCTGTCTATCTATCTATCAGTC
>VUQH01055352.1:0-14757 GCA_015106775.1 Etroplus canarensis | reverse complement strand
GTTTCTGGAAGTACTCTTGGACCCATTTAGTAATGTCAGTGATACAATCATGCCGATGAGTGATGCAGTGTTGTCTGAGGGCCCGAAGACCATGGGCATCCAATAAAGGTCTTCGGCCTTTATTGGATGCCCATGGTCATTTCCAGTTTCTCAACTTAATTACTTGCTAGATGTTCTCCCAGCTCTTTTTGAACTTTCTTGCTTTTTCAGCCATTTGTTGCCCCCGTGCCAACTTTTCTGGGACCTGTAGCAGGCGTCAAATTGGAAATGAGCTCATTTAGTGGATGAAGGTGTACAATTTCCCAGTTTGAACATTTGTTATGTTATCTATGTTCTGTTGTGAATAAAATATTGGCTCGTGATTTTAAAGTCTTTTAGTTTTCATTTTGTTCAAATTTAAAGAACATCCCAACCTTTCTGGAATTCGGATTGTAATACATTTAGATCAAGGTACTTTACAAGTGTTCATATTTACTCTAGCTATACTTAAATTGAACAGATTTATACTCAGTGGTTCCTGCTCCTATATTTTAGTTCGCCCTTCCTACATTTTCTCAAAGAACAGATGTGAACACATGCCATGACTGTGCCTTCCGAACAGCTTCATATTTAAGTTATTTAAATGTTTCTCGTAGAACAATGTAGTGAAGTACAACAATGTGCTTAAGTTATTATTCACTTAAAGTCCTTCAATCCATCTTCCCAACATCCAGTGCGAAATTTTATTTAATAAAATAATAAATAAACTAGACAAATCAAACCAAAATACTACAAAACCTCAGTCAGATCTTGCCAGTTTTGTCCATTACAACAACTGCAGACTAGCTCACACGAGTGCACTTCCAGCACCTCAGAAAGGACCGAACTGAAACTATGACTTCTACTTTTCTATAACAACTATGTTTGCAAATTTCTGAATCCAAGAAAATGACCGGCTCCGATCTACTACTACGGTCTGTTGATGTATATGATTGCCTGGAATGCACTGCATAGTAAATGCTATTTCAGCTACTGTTATAGTATCTCTCTGGTAATATTTGGTTTTAAGTTGAAATGCATCCATATACTTTAAACTGGCACATCACTTTTTGAGATTCACGTACCGTGTCACATCATGTCATATTCTACCCTGTGTAACCTGAAAAAATAACTGGCAGATAAGGCAAAAAACTCTCTGAGAATGGTCTTCTGCAAAGATATAAATAGCTTCAAGTTTTATTTGCGATATCCAGTCAAAATATATTGAGACACATATTGAGACAGTTTCCTGCCTCAATATGTGAGACGAGGAAAAATAGATGAAAATGCTGTGCATTGCCTAATGAAGCGGAACATCAGTCACCCTAGATATTCCCCTTTAGATTTGCTTGAAGCAACCCCTTCCTTTGATACATTGGTAGTTAAAAATGATTAGAGTAACTTAGGGGATGATATTTTAAACAGTCTTTGTTTATATTAGCATTTTTGAGCATTTCAATACATTATAACATTCTACACACAACTGGAAGCATGTGTTTTGTTAATATTACTGTTAACCCTAGTACTGCCAGCTATATGACCAGCTAGATAACCAGCAGTGAATGAAATTACTGGAAGTGATCAACATATAGATGACTGGCAGTACACGAAACTTATCTGGGACATCAGTATATTGAGGTCCTGCAGTACTAGGCTTAATGTGACTCATTCTCATATTCCAGATCTCATGCATACATACCCCTTCACACTCAAACTTCATGTCATGATACCCTTAATTTAGACAGCTGAATCTTCTTTAGCATTTATCTGCAGTGACTACTCTAACCTGCATTGAATCGTAATCAAGACAAAGTTGCGTAAGTAGACCAGGGCCCCTTTCTAAAAACAACAAAGATTTACTTGGGTTTTTAGAGTCCATTAGCATGCTTCTGCTGTGAAAAAACTGCCTGATTTCTCCAAGGGCCCAGCTGTAAGCCTCAATATAACTGAAATGGCTCAGATCTGAGGAAAGGTTGCAAAAAAGAAGAGCGTTTTTTAAAAAAATTGAAGGCTTGATTCGAATAAAGGCAAGATTCAATAGTTTAAGCAGAGCGAAGATGAAAGCAGATACAGTTGAAAAGAAAGTGCAATGACTCTTGATAAGTGACTTTTTTTTACAGCTTCTGCATTTAGTATTTGTATCTTTCTGTGGTTCAGTGTGGAGGATTTCTTAGTTATATTGTCTTAAGCCTGTGCTGTTAACATTCTCTTGTACTTCCTTGATTGTACGACAATGGAGCTTGTATTTCTTTTCACGCTATTCCTTGTTCTGATCACAAACATCAGACTTGGTAAATAATTAATTGCGCTATATCAGTATGCCTCAGGCTTGCTTTTAAGGGAGACTTTATTTTTTTATCTTTCTAAATGAAATGAAAAACAAACCTGTGAATGTAATCCATACTGAAAAAGTCTTCCATTATGAGCTGTCATGACTGCAGGTTTCATTTCAGTCAAGGATATGGGAGCTGATTTTGCTGATCAGTTCCTGTTTTTGGGTCAGAGGTGTCTTACACAGTACGACAACCTGCTGCACTGTGGACAAGTCTTTCTATCACAAAAATATTTTAAACAAATATCAAGCGTTATCACCTTATCTGATTCTGAGACTGCTACAGATTTTATTTTTGCACCACTCTAAATTTAACCATGCTACAATGTGTTTCTATACTTTGTATCACTAAAGAAAATTACTGTACCAATTCCTGATTTGATGATTCAACCCCTATCTCCTACAAATTATGTTTCTATAAAACTAAATTGCAACAGAAAAAAGTTAACTAGGTTATGCAAATTAATGTATTTGGCAAATAGCAAATATGTTGTTGCTGAACTTCTCGGGATTACTAAAAAATTAGCAGTACAAGACTTACTTGTAGTAACAGGGTTGGTAAAGAACAAGCAACACCAGGAGGGAGACTGGATCACCCTTCACACTGTTTAACGTAAGAGACTGGTGTGTGAGAAGTTATCGATGATCTTCTAAAAACCACATTTCAGTGGTTTTTGAACAGAGCTACACATTAAAACAGGAACTTGTATTCGATGATAATCTTTTCATTCAGCATTCTTATTATCTTGTGGCTATTCACATTGACAAAGTCTGTTGTTTCAATGCACATGCTGTGCGTGTCAGATAAAGCAGCAATATTATTTACTCTCAGAGGTGGGGTTTCTTATTTGCACTTAACTAGCAATTTCCCATGCCTTTATGTCACAACTCAGAGGAATGTTATCATAAACTGTGACAATGAATCACATTTAACTATAAATACTTTAAATATGAGAACAGTTACCACATCTGTTTCATAGGACAGGTGATAGGGACAAACAGATGCTTGCACACTGTCTAACTTCCAAAATACATGTATTTGAGATGTGCTAGACCATCAGACATCTTAGGGAGGGGCTGTGGGGCTGCAACAAATCACCAGTCACATTTCTGTGTGCTCTAGGATGGCACTGATCTTGCTTTCAAGCTTGTGTTCTTTCATTTTGCATTTGTGTTTTTCCTTAATCATACTCATCAGCCCCGTTTTCTGAAGTCATCAGGTTCACACCTATTTTTTGTTTTTTTTAAACTTTGGTTTCTATGGAAATAACACCAAAACACAGCTTGGATTAATCCAGCCATGTTCATGCAGTCTCTGTCTAACAGCTGAACTCAGCATGTTTCATAGAGCAAAACCAGTACCTGTCAATAGGGGTTAAACACAAATCAAATCATTGTTTGATCCTTTATTCATCAGCCAGTTTTCTACCACTGGAAAAAATTAATCAGATGTAGCTAATTTTTTTTTTCAGTTGTGGACATTTTCTCCTTATAAAAATCAGCTCTGCTTTAGCCACTTTTTGTGTCTACTGAAGCAGAAGGACTTTAAGTCCGTGACAAAGCAAAAAGCACATTACCATCCAAATATTTTTTACTGTGCCTTTAGTCACTGGTTCCAATTCTCCTTCTTGCCACCACTTCCCTTTTAGGAGTTGTAGCGCTGTCAGTGTCAGTCACACTGTTAAATGGATCACAGAGCCAGTTCTTTGCATTATATCTTGTGTAACAGTTTTACTAGATCTTCCAATAAGTGGGATATTTAAAATGGAGTTATGTAAGTTCTTAAGTTTTTTCTTATTTATAGCAGTTCAAATCATGCATACCTGTTTTTCATGACTTTATATTCTTTTGTCTGTATTTACCAACTCAAAGAGGAAAAGTCTTTGTTAATTTTGTTGAGATGTAGTATATGGTGGGATTTGCTTAAAGCTGAAGTTGGCTAAAACTGCAGCCTCCCAAATGAAATTGAGGCAGTTGGTGAATTTAGGAGTTAAACAAATACAATTAGAAAGAAGAAACTGACCATTAGCCTCTATTGTGAGTGGTGATTGTTGGGTTGTAAGTAAGTTTTATGGATTGAAAAAATGCCTGCAGAAAGAAGTCATTTAAAGCATTGTATCCCTTTATTACAAATCACACTGTGGATATTGTTACTGGCTGGTGCTGGTGTTGGTGTTTGTATATTGTATGACATATCATTAGTAATCTGCTTGGTGTATGATTTGTAATATAAGTCAGGAGAAGATCTGTCACAGCTTTTGTAGTGAGACTCTACTTGCTGCCAAGTCTACTGTAATCTGACGAACAAATGGGGTTTAAAAGATACAGCTCTGTAGAAAGACTTCACGGTGTAATGATGGATGAGTAAATAGTAGGCCAGATGGATGTAGTTGAGCACACAGGTGCATTAGGAAAGGCATATACAGTCAGTATCTGTTATATAAAAGTCGAATAACACATTTTAGAATTGAGGAAAGGAGCATGAGCACATCTGCAACTATTTTCAACATCTGCACCACATCCCAAAATATGACTGTGATTCAAAGAGCAAAGGAAGTGTCCCAAACAGACCTAAACCAGCAACTCCAAGCTGAACAAGCAGGAAACCCGTCTTACATTGAATATGGCTTTATTGCATCATGAATTTGAAGCAAAAATGATAATTTCAGGTTTCATCTTGTTTTTGTTTTCTTTAACTCTCCACCCAGTTAATATTCACCACTGATCAAAGTCATCATAAACATGCTTGAAAGCAGCACAAATATTGCATCAGTGGAACACAGGATATTTCCTGGAGCATAAATTGGTATGCTAAGAGTTGTTGTGAAAGTAGGACAGATGGAAGGAGATGATGTACAGATGAAAAGAAACTTTTAAATGGGTCCAATTTGATTTGGATATGAGCAAAAGAGAGATGAACTTACGTATTTTAAAAAAAGAAAGAGATGGCAAAATAATGTTTTTTGGTCATATGTGGCTTTTCAAAATCACCAGTTCAAAATTCAAGCAAAATGCCAAGCTCCTCTTTGGACTGCGGTCTTGTGTGAAGCGCTCATTACTGTTCAGTATGGGTTATGTCCATCTTGCTTTTTTTGAGACCACACTTGAAGGGAAAGCTAATTAGATTCTTGTCAAATCATATTTGTCCAGCATATTTTTGAGACTAAGCCTGACAGTGTCTGTGAGAATACATTGGCAACCTGATTTAGCCTCAAATCAGCCCGACTGAAATGAGAGGCCATGCGCCTCTAGTTAATATAAGAAAATGAAATGAGGTCTGTCAGTGTTGATGCAGGACCTCCAGCTTCTCAGGACACAAAATGCAACTGGACTCCTGACAAGAGAGCCTTGTTCAGGAGAAAACAGATTCAGTTTTAACTTCAGTCCAAATTTCTTTGCCTTTTTGAATGAAAAGCTGTTTTTTTTTATAACGGGAGAACTTGGGCATGTGCTTCCAGCCTATTTCTAACTAACCAGGTGTTTCAGGTAGTTTTTGTTTAACTTAACCATCATATCATTTAGGTATTTTTTTTACAGTTAAACCTTGTGACATGACAGACAAAAGGTTAACATCTGTGCAAAATGGCTGTTTGAAATAAAAAGAAGTCGTGATTTACAGTCAAGCTGCCCAGGTGGAATTAGTCATACATACCAAACCATTAATATATTTTGTTGGTTACTTTTGGAAACCACTTAACATGAAAGACTACATCTTCTTTTTATTCTTCTAATTCTTCATCTTCCTCTCCACCCCTTTAGGGGCTGCCACAGCAGACCATCTACCTCCATCTCACTCTGTCACACCAGCCCTCTGCATGCCCTCCTTCACAACATCAATAAACATTCTCTGTGGTCTTCCTCTTTCCCTCCTGCCTCATCTTCACCATCCTTTTTCCAGTATAGCCACTATCACTCCTCTGAACATTTCCATAACATCTCAACCTTGTCTCAATTCACTTAGCTAATACTCATTTAAATTTAAAGTAATAACCCTTATTTATTGACTGTAGTCAGGATCATGAAAAAGAAACTTTCAGCCAGTGATTGCAGGAAACATGTAGTTTTAAAATTATGTTTTAGTACCTTCTCTGAATCTTTACAGCAATCATAAATACACCTTATTTGTCTGCCAGTCCATCAGAAGTTTATCAAACAGTTATAAACATATGCAGTGTGGAAAACAAAATTGTGGTCATGTACTGTGTTGTGTTCATAATTCACACCCGGAAGTCCAAAATTAGGTATGAGGAAGAGAAAATCTGCTCTCACATTGTGCAGGTGTTTTAAAACTTTTCATCAAATGAAATCATGTCATTCCTGTGTAATCTTTTTTTTTTAATTGCAAAATCACTGTAGTAGTATTCCCCTCTGCTGGTCTTTGAGATTCCTTCTGGCCATTCTACAGAAGTGAATTGTTTATGTTGTGGAGGCTGCGGACACTCACTGGATGTTCGGTGGGCGTCTGGCCAGCCCATAGCCCGCAGAGACGGCCTGCTACAGACCTTCCTGTCCCGTCAGCTGACTTTGTTTCCCAGGGTCTCCAATCCAAAAGGCCATCTGAGTCAATCTCTGCAAACACACGAGGAGGAGGAGCAAGAGAAATGTTTAGATTCATATTGAGCAGACAAACATTAGTAGCTAAACAACAGTTGGGAATGTAATGAATGTGGTTTCAATTGTTAGAGTAATATTTCAACACAAAGAGCAGCATGTGTGTGTGGCCACACAGTTATGTTTTCCACGGTGCCTTTCAACAGAAGTTGACTCAGCTTGAGTAGGAGTCATCAAAAACAACCCAGCTTGCTGTAGCTTTTGGAAAGCCTCTTGTCATCTCTGAAAAGCAAAGCTTACCGGGGCCTGACACCTTATGTTGCAAGATTTTTCCCCTTTTCTAAAGTTATTTGATGTGTGGGAGAGCAGGAAAAAGGAGAAAGGGAATGACTGCAGTGACTAAAAAGACAAGCTTAGTAATCAGTATGAGCCGGAAGGAACCATTAAAACAAGATAGCTGACAGTTTGAATAGACTTTAAGGAGCAATTTGCTATTATTGTAATAGTGTTTTGTTTTATGTGGAGCAGAGTTCAATTCCTAAGCAGGGTCAGATGATTTCACACAATATGGGTATGTTTTCGTTTCGTTTTTTTTCTTTTTTATAGTAGAAATGTACAGCACGGTCTTTTGACAAATAGGTAAATTGTCACAAAATGTCCTCTTTGTTTGTGCAGATCAACATCCATGACATCCTGACTTTGAAACTCATGCATTTCAGTTGAAAGTATGTTTCTTGCCTTCCAAATAACTGCCATTTAGATAAACTAGAAAAGGGAGGTGTGAAACAAGTGGTAAATACTTTATTTTAGCACAGACTATGATCTTTGCAAAACCAAAACAGGTGTTACAAGGTGTCTGAACCAAACCCAAACAGAAAATTAAAAAGTATATTAAATGACCAATCGAAGCACATCTCAGTCTTAAAATTGATAGTAAAGAAAGGGATGTTGCGCCTGCATGGAATTTGAACTGTGCCATGTTGTGCCTCCTAAAGGTAAATTTTGTTGTTATTTCTGAAGTACAGTTCATTGCTATTTCTGTTTTAAAAACTGACTAAGAATAGCTAGATCATGTAGAAGTACCAACCCGTTGCATTCCGGTTCCATTTTTAGTCTTTTAGTACTGTGCAAAATTATTGAGCCATCCTTCATTTCTTTTTATTTTGCTAAGCAAATGGGAAATGGGTGCAAAGATTTATTGAAAAATTTGCAAACATAAACAGAAATACGTCACATAAAGCAGAAAGAGAGTTTTCTCAATTCTAATGAGCTGGATAGTCAGTATTTCGTCTAACCGCCTTTATTCTTCAACTGAGCCTGAACTGTCAAAGGCAACCTTTCTCGTAATTTATTTAAGCTTTGTTTTAAACATATTTACACCATAGCTTTTCCGAGTTCTTGAAGGACATTTCAAAGCTCTTCTTTGGATGCTGGCTGGCTTTAGTTCCATTCTCTGTTGAAGTCTGGGCTTTATGAAGACCAATACATGACTGATAGTGTTCCATTGTATGTTTTTCTATCCAGGTAGGCTTTTATTGCATTGGCAGTGTGTTTGGTATGATTATCATGTTGAAAAATGAAACTGTTGCCAAGCAGATAATTTTCAGGTCATATTGCACAGTGAAACAAAATCAGATTGTACTTTTCTGCGTTCATGTTTCCATCAATTTTGACAAGATCCTCAACACCACTAGCTGAAATAGAGCCTCAAACCATGACAAAGCCTCCACCATCTTTTCAGATAGCTGTAGAAACTTACTGTTGTACCTCTGTTCTGAACTCCTGACCTCCTAAATACATATTTTGAAAATTTAAACCAAAAATTTTACATTTGGATTCATCACTCCATAAGACCCATTGACACTGATTTTCAGTCCAGTTTTTTTGTGTAATTTGAGATACCTCAGCCATTTCTATTTCTTTTCCTACCTTAAAAATGACTTCTTTACAGTCACCCTTCCATTGAGACCATCTCTGATGAGGCTTCGACAAAGAGTACATGGAGTAAATCAAGGACCAGATGTATCTCTGAGGTCCTGTGTCAGGTCTGGATTTTTTGCTATTTCTTAAGGACATGGCTTTCAGATACTGTTCGTATGCTGTAGATATTTTTTTTAGGTCTTCCACTTCTTCTTTTCTCCTCCACTTGTCCAGTTTCCTCACACCATGCCGAGATGTGTCATGTTTTCAGCTCATAGCTCCTTAGAAATCACCTTCTTGATGCAAAAATGCTATTTTCTGCCTGTCAAATTCTGTTGTTTTTGGCATTTTTCATATATTCAGCTAAAGAAATGGGAACAAATCACATCGAATCATGTGAAATTTTAATCTCATTGTCCCTGTGCAAATATGCACACTCTTCATGTGCATCTATGGTGTAAATATGTTTAAAGCAAAGTTTGAAATATCATTTTTGCAGTTATTTTCTTTATTTAAGTTTTGTAAATATATTTAATTGTACCTTTTGAGTATATAGTTTTTGCTGCCTTTTTTATTTAATTGTGTAAATATATTACACATATTTATATAACTGAGTTACTGTCTGCTGCTGTAAATGATTTAAATTTCCCTGTTGTGGTACTAATAAAGACTTATCTTATCTGATCTGAACAAATTAAGTGTTTTATGTGACAGGTTGGTAGTAAAAAAGTGCTTAAAGTGCTTAAGTGCTGAAGTGGCTTAACAAACAAACCAAAAGAAGAAAACATTCTTCTGAAAATGGTCAGGTACAAGGACTGGACTGAAAACAAATAAAAAATCAGCCAATGGCCAAAGAAAATTTTGAAGACCATCAGCAAGCCTGGAGAGCTATTGCTGAAGAAAAAAAACAAGAACGTCAGGCTCCTTGGTAGCAAAATATAAAGAAATGACAGATGGCTTAATATTTTACTTTGTAGTGTATTATGTGTGCAAATATTACTACTCTGTATTTAGTGTACTTACAATTTATGTCAAATAGAATATATAGTAATTGTTAAAATTATATTTGAAAATATGTATGTGGGACACACTGTATTATTATTCATTCACTTCACCTAAATACGGATGATTATTTTCAGAAATGAATTATTCTACTTCCACCAATACCTGCCCCACCTTCTCCTTAAATAAGGTCTTTCTTCTTCATCCCCTGCTGTCTCGTCTCTTGGTGAAGTCCTTATACACTGAGGCCCACTGTAGCAAGGGGCCTATTCATGAGGCCGAGAGACAGTGAAGGAAAACACAAAGAGCTCCCCACACAGCAGAGAAGGCTCTGAGCTCAGAGCTGACCCCTGAAGGATGTGTGTGGGCTGTACCCAGACACATTGGCCCCACCGACACAGGCCTAGGCTCCTCCCTACTCTGAACTTGACCTTTTACTAAACTCCCAAAACAACCTCAAACTGACTTTCAACTGTCAATAACAACTGGATGAGAGAAATAAGAATAAGACATGAAGTCTGAGTGGTTATCAGCTGTTGCCAGTTAAAAACCTCAGAAGAGTCTCTCCCATGTAAAATGTTGGCTAACAGTATATAGCTTGAAGAACAAAAGGAAGCCAGTGAGAAGAGAATAGCTGCTGAAGTAAGAACTGAAAGTGTGTTAAAAGACAAGTCCATAAGTTGAACAAGTTCTCTGCCATAAATTAAAGTATAATATTCAGATAATGGTTGTCTGGAAACTTTGAGGCTTTGTTATTCCTCATGGCTCTTGTTTTTTTTGATGATGGGAACTTTGACAGTTCTGGTCTTAAGCCATTGTCTTAATGCTTTTAAATATTATCTTGCCAAGAAATGCGTAATAAAAATTTAAAGGAATTTTTATTCTGCTATAAATCTGAGTCCCTCTTGTCTGTCTGTGCTTCCAGTGCTGGACCAGCTCCTGATGGAGCTCCACCGCTTCTTGCTCATCCTGGACAAGGAGACACTGAGTGGAAATGCCACCGTCCAAAAGGGTTTGCTGTCTGATCTCCTCCAATCCTACAGGGCTTCAACTGGTAAGAAGACAAACTCTGAGTAGAAGTGCTGGTTTTTAAAAACAGACTGGAAGTAGTTCTCACATGCTTATATATATAAAATAAAATCTTTTGTCACTGTAAAAAAATCTCTTACTTGCTTAGAGCTCAACTTGTGCCAGACCAGTCAGAAAACTAGAGGAGGTAATCAGAAAATAACATGTCTCCATTTTCTCCACCACTCAAAATCTTTAAGCAGGTATAGAAGGAAATACAAATCTAAAAATGCATGACCTTGTTCTCACTTCATATTTATTCAGGAACTGATTTTGATCAATGTTTTCTGGGGAAATTTTACATAATTTTTCACATGTTAAACTAAAGCCAAACAAAGAAGCAAAACCTTAGAACAGGTCATATACTCATATACGCAACAACATAATAACTTCCTTAGGAAAATTACATTAGAGGAAGAGAAAATTATTCTGCCTCCTGCAGAATTGAGTGGGTTGATATATTGTCTAGCAGAACTAATTGAGTTAAAGCAAACACTTTCTGCAGAGTACACACAAATCAAATAGTCTTAACATCTCAAATTACAAATAAACTAAGAAAGGCTTTGAGTTTTAGCAGGAGAAAAAACTATCTGAAACGCTAGTTTCAGTTTGTGGTTAGCAGTGAAAAACTTCAGTTCGCTTTACATTCGCTGATCTTATTATTAGAAACTTCGGTCATGTTTAACACTAGCATGAATAAATATAAATACAGTCATGTGAGAAAGAAAGTTTTAATCGGACTATGCAGTTTCGTGACAAAGTATACCTCATGATAAAGTTGTTTGTAGAATCACCTTTAGTGGCAGTTGTTTATGACCAGCTCTCTTAAGGTCTTGCTACAGGATTTTCATCAGGGTTAGGTCTGAAATTTGATTGGGCCATTACTGCACCTTGATTTTTTACTTTTTCAGTCATTTCGTTGTAGATTTGCTGGTGTGTTTGGGATCATTGTCCCATTGCATGACCCAATTTCAGCCAAGCTTTAGCTGTCGGACAGATGTCCTCATTTGACTCTACTTCCGCAGAGGAGTTCATTGGGAAGTTTGACAGAGGAGTTCATAGTCAACTCAGTGACTGCAAGGGGCCCAGGTCCTGGCGCTGCAAAACAAACTCAAATCATCATCCACCAACACCATGTTTGAGACATCGTACTGTATGAGGTGATTGTGTTGATATCCTGTGTTTGGTTTTCACCATATGTTGCACTGTGCATTATGACTACTTTGACTGACACTTTGGTCTTGTCTGTCGGCATGACATTGTTGTAGAAGTGTTGTGGTTTATTCAGCTGCAGCTTTGCAAACCTAAGCTGTGCTGCCATGTACTTTTTAGAGAGAAGATACTATCTCCTGCAACCCCTCTAAACAAGCCATGCTTGTTCAGTCTTTTTCTAGTAGTGCCATCATGAACTTTAACCTTTAACATGCTAACTGAGGCCTGTGGAGTTTGAAATATAGCTTTGAGCATCATGTCGCAATCCAGCTCAAGAGCCACTACAAATAATGGGAGAGACACAGCTTTAATCAATATTAACCAGTTTATTAACCAAAAGAAATGAAACCATAAACAACAATATGAGGTGTGTTAATCAGTAGTATCAGTATGTGAGCAGTTAAGTGTTGAACTTTAGGTGTATGGTGTTGTATAATGTGAAACCTAAAATAACCAGGCTGAACCAATCAAAGAAGCAGCATAGTACTGGGTGGATAGAGGGAGCCACCACTAAGAAAGCCATTTCTCTTGCTTCAGGGAGACTGGCCAGGTGCTCCCAGTTGAACCTACAAGACAACACAGAAGAACAGACAGGGGAAGCGTACAGCAGGCCCAGCCAAGGCAGATGGCTGTCAAAAAACAGTCTGACCTTGTGGTGAATTTGCTGGGACATCCACTCCTAGGAAGATTGTGGCATTGTGTGACCAGAAAGCTGCCAAAATGTCTGCTTTTGTAGAGGTGGTCACACTAATCAAATGCATTTGATTGACAGCACCTTGCTGCTGCTTACCCTCTTAATTTCTATGGAAGCAGTAAGGGTATACTTAGTTTTTTAACAGAACTGCATAGAGTTCTGTGAAAACTTTCTTTTTCACATGACAGTAGACATTCATTTTGAATTTCACCATGTTTCAGAAAGAGTTGAAAGGTGGTAACAAAAGATAAAAAATGAAAATGCAACCAAAAATAAAAAACACCTGGTGAACGTCTCACAAATACTACATAAAAACAGTCTGTGCATTTCAAAATATGTTGAAAAAGGACAATTCCTTTGTGATTTATGTACTTTTCACACAACTGTAGTTCAGCGATTTAAGTATGAGAGAAAAACAGAGAAAATCTTAGTATGTTCACTTTAAAGATACTCTGGTAGACCATCCAGTTTGCCTGTTAGTATGAATGCATTTACAACAATGTCAGACAGTGTTTGTGGAGCCAACAGAGTTAGTTCAAGTAAATTTTTGTGACCATCATATTGGTTGAAGGTTAGCCACAAATGTTTAGATCCATTTAAAAACTGTGTAGACTGGCTGGCAGTTCATCTACCTTCATGTGAAGTATCTGATGTAACATGTGGTCATTTTCTGTGTTTCTCACACTTCAGTGAACCTACACTGTCTGCAGTCTGGTCCAAGAGAAGTTATTAAGCAGTCTTCTCTGGTATTATTTTGCTATTTTAAACTCTCAGTGAACATGTAATAATTATATCCCTATGAGCTTTTATTTACTAAATCATTACTTCATCCCTTTTTTGGTGGCTAAAACCAGAGTGTGCTTACAGAATTATGTATTTTTCCTGCATTCCTACCTCAGTTGCAAAATTATTTGCTTTATTCTTTTTTATTTTACATTTATAAGCAAGCTAAAACAAAGCGCTAGCCTAACTCCATTCTGAAGTGATTAATAACCTGCTAAAGTAACTTGTCAAAAAGCCAAAGACAAGTTTATTTTTCTTGGTCATTGGTTCTGACAGAGTGTGAAAATTGGGCAACTGCTGGTGGGTTGATGTGATTTATGGCACTCAGACGGGAGTCAGTTAATCTTTGAACCAGTTCCACACTAGCACTTTGGTGTGTATTTTGTTAATTGTGGTTAATTAATGACACTCTGTTGCTACTTCAAAAATGGTTTAATGCAAAGATGATGAAGGGTTTTTTTTGTCTTAATGACCTGAGTTTTTACATTTGCTGCCATATGCTGTCACCTTCTCTCATCTGGATTTAAAAAGTCAACTCTACTCCCTCTGTTTTTCTCAGAAAGCTCTCACACACATTTGTTCACTAACACACACCAGCAGTCATGCTTTTCCATGTTCAGGTCTTGGACACGTCTCTCTATACTTCCTCTTCTGGCTCCAAGCTGTATCATTTTTCCGAAGCTGCATTTATCCTCTAGGGATATTCACTTCCTCTGAGCAGCAGTTTATAAATAGCATTTCAACTTTGTTCCCCAAAAATCTTTTTTCACTGTACAGGCAAAACATAATTTTATTCTGCTGCTGTTTGGTTTCACCTCATGATATCTATTTCAAAGGAGAAACCCTTCTCCGGAGTATCACCCAAGGTTAGTTGTGTTTGATTTCCTCTCGGGGTATAATCTTAGTCAGCTAAAATATTTAATTCAGTAAAACAACCTTCCCCAAAACTGTGCTGCAGCTCCAGAATAAATTCCCATAGCAGGTTACAGTAACCAGCTGGAGCCTGCTAAGCCAAAACCTCAGCGTTTATTGTTTGAGAAAAGACATTCATTCTGACCGTTTATGTGGCAATGTTATGGCGATGTCCTTGCCAGCTTGTAATTACTCCACCATGTTGAGAGCAACATTACTGCAAAAACACTCCTTTTCACAAGGTTTCATCATCTCAACTTCTTGC
>VUQH01055351.1:12326-49595 GCA_015106775.1 Etroplus canarensis | reverse complement strand
GGGGAAAAGGGACTGTGAGAGGCAGTAGCAGCTGTGGGGGGTGAGTAAGGGGTGCGTGGCCTGACAGGTTCCGCCAGCGGCACTGGAACACAAGAGGGAGAATTGAGTCTGTGAGGGAATGGTCAGGTTCAGTGAGTGTCAACTGAGTGGATCTTACTGGTGGTTGAGGGAGGCTGGAGAGACGGGGAGGCAGGTGGGGTCCGGGTGAGCGTCCGTGAGCCAGTGGGTCCGGTGGGGGGGTCCGGAGGGATTGGCAGGGAGGCAGGCAGTGTGAGCGGGGGAACCAGCGTGGGATGGCTGCGGGCTAGGACGGAGCAGGAGTCGGGCGCGTTGAGGAAGGCGGGGTAGGCAGGCAACCGGGGGTGGAGAGGTCCGTGCAGACAAGCTGACGATCTGGCAAGGAGCAGATGAGGGACACTGATCTTAAGAAGCCCGGCAGCCCAAATGGAAACAGGTGTGTGGATGAAGTGGCTCCGCCCCCAAGAGGACGCACTGATCTAGGAAGAAGATGTCAGCACTCACCCAGACCATGACATGTTCCCATTAAGTTGGAAGCACAGAACTGTCCAAAATGTTTTTTTTAAGCTGAAGCATTAAGATTTCCATTCAGTGGCACTAAGGTTCCCAGGTCAACCCCAGAAAAACAATCTCTTATCCCTCCTCCACCAACAAACTCTACAGTTGGTGCAGCACAATCAGGACAGTAATGTTCTTCTTACCTACATCAAACCCAGACTTGTCCATCAGACTACCAGATAGAGAAGAGTGATTTATCACTCTACAGAACACATCATTTCCACTGCTCCAGAGTCTACTGGCGGTGTGTTTTCCACCTTTCCAGCCAGTTACCATTACACTTGGTGATGTAAGGTTTGCATGCAGGTGCTCAGCAACAGAAACCCATGCAGTGAAGCTCCTGATGCAGTTTTTGTGCTGATGTTAGTGTCAGAGGAGGTTTTGGAAAGTTTTTGAGCCAGTAGAGTGTTGGCAAATTTTATGCACTATAAGCCTCAGCACTTGTCAACCCAACTCTGTAACTTTACATTGTCTTCCAGTTTGTGGCTGAGTTTCTGTGGTTCTTAAACACTTCTACTTTGCAGTAATAACATTTAGAGTTGATGGTGTTTTCTAAAGCCAGCTTGCATGGCTAGGTGCTTGATTTTATACACCTAGTGATTAGGGAGTGTGACCTAATACAGCTGTCTTTTATAGTCTATATGGCTTTTATACACAAAATTCATTATTGACAGATTAGCATGTTGGGATTATCAGATTTAAGAATGATAAACATAGGAATGAATGCAAGTTATCTTGTCAAAAATCCCCTTTGAATTTGTGTCAATAACTGTTACTATCCTTAGTAAATGATGGCTAAATTTCCCAGAATCTTTTTAAATATATCTCCGCGTGAACAAGCAGAACCTGTAGACAAGAAAGAAGATATTTGGTACCTGAAGATTTCTGGCTTCCAAATGTAGTCTACTTGTAGTCCAAGTTCTATCAACCAATTACTTTTCAGCAGGCATTGGTTGAATGCAGACAAACAGTCTAAGAGGGATTGCATTTGCAGAAAAAAGCCAGTCTCAAAATCATTGATTATCAGCTAGTCATGGTTTAACTTTTTAGTCACATTTAAAAAAATGTATTTATGTTAGTAAACAATAACTGGTAGATAAAACACAAAGCCACAGACTAAGTTTGCAGACTAGCCGATGAGTTCTCAGATTGTCCTTCACCTTACACTGTGGTCAGATCACATTATAATTTTGAAAGTGTAATTTTCTTTGTTTGATGTCAACTGCACCCTCCACAGCAGTAGTAGTTTATGGTTTCTTTTACTTAGCAATGTGCACTATTATTTAAATCCAGCAAGTGTCTGAACTGTGCACTAGTGCCAAATCAATCTGCAGGCAGTTGCAGCACCTTGCAGCTGCTGACAGGTGGTTGGTGAATATATGACGTGTGATTTAAAAGAACAAAGCACATGTGATTAATCTCCCAAATAAGAAGTAGATGTGCCTGTTTACAGCTTTACCCAAAAGACAGCGTACTTACAGTACTGTGTATCACCTAGTGGTATTCTACAAAAAAAAATTTTTTTTTCAAAAATCTGACATCCTTATTCTGGTCCAAGCTGTAATGCTACCCTTAAATCCTTGCATTACTCATACCCCATTATGCAAATATTGATATTTCAGAAAGGAGTTTTAAACTTGTTCTTAAGGGAGCTCTAAGTGCATTGTAAACAAGGTTAGAATTATTTAGCCAGTTATGTATCAACAAAGCCTCAGCCTTTCGTCATTATGACATAAGATAGACGCTGATGGTATTAGTCAGTCCTGTCTGTAAACACTGGCACTCCAAGACTGGACAAGGCTTCACTCTGACTCTTGAACTGCTTGGTGTTGTGCTTGGATTTAAACTTGTATACTAAAGGCAAGCGGAGAGAAAGTGCCCGCTGTCTGTGGCTGAATTGCACTGCTGAATACCTCCACCCAGAACACTACCTCATACTGTACTCTGCTGCCAGCCAATGCCGATCCTGGGCATACAGCCTCTTGACTTCTTAATCTGACCAAAATAAACTGATAGTTTTTTGAAGCTACAGCCAAGGATGATTAGACAGTGTCAAATAATTGCTTTAGTTTTAGTAAACACGAGTAGTACACTAAGTTCTTGTAACTGCAGCATGATGAAAATACTTCAGAAACTGCTTGTCATTACTACGTCAGTTTTTACATACTTAAGACAATTCTATTTTCTGCACCTGAAAGAGAGCCTGAGTGTGGGTGTGGGTCTGGTAATGACTAAACCATGGGAGCTGAATCAGGAATGCATCGTAGCTTGCCCTTCCAGCCTTGATCCAAGCCAAGAAAGAAAATCCAACCTAAGTAGACAGTGTTTCATCATTTAAGATCGGCGACGAGAACAATCCGTCTATCATAATCAAATGATTTTCTAAGCCAGTTAGAGAGTACTGCTACGAAATGGGCAGATCACACTTGACTTAATGTAGAATTTGATTTCTTTGAGCATAATTTTTTTGGTCATTTTAACCAACAAAACTTAGATATCATTTTGCCCTACTCATTCTACTTGCGGGCTCAGTGTGGCATTCTAAAGAGTAGAGAGAGTCGTCATGGTAAGGTCGGGCACCAGGCTGTAAGGTTAGAAATAGTGCCCCTGGGACAGCACCGAGTTAGAACTTGGCGATGATCTGATAGAGCTCAGGTTACTACCAGCTGCCCACCCAGATTTGCTGGCAGGTTAAAGTGTCCAAAACCAAATTCCTGCCAACAGTGAGCTCAAGCCCAAGCCCTGAAGAGAGTATTGTGTCTCTGGCACAACCTGATGTTCAGCTGCAGCAAAAACCTTGACAGAGGGAAGTCTAAGCATTGATACTGTGCCTAGGTTAGGAAAGCCACAAATCAAAGGTACTCCGCCCATGGAAAGAGATGCTCCATAAAATGCTGGAAAATACGTGTCTGTGAAATCAAATATAAACCATGATGGAGAGTATTTTGAAAAGAACACATCTTTAAAGATGCACAGGGGATTTTGGAAGTCAGAAAAACTGTGTAGGATTTTCTTTCTGCATTATATATATGCTGGTCCGCTTATGCACAGTTCTGTTACACTGGGTTTCAACCAAACAATGCAGTCGCTGCTGCTGTCACAGAACATGTGTAGAAAGCTTTATTGTTCATGGAGAGTAATGGAGTTGCCCAGCATACACAGTCTGGCTGCACACTGATGTATTGACCCTTGGTACACAGAAACTAATAGCTTTAGTGAGATATAGGCTTGATGGACCAAGTAGCAAACCTTTCGTGATTTTGTTGAATTCCTGGGTGAGTCTTCTATTAGCCTGTAGTTAATAGAGCTTGAAATTAAACAGCAAAACTGCAAGTGAACTCTTTCATGATCTTTTGCCTTCTTCTGCTGTCCTCACTTTCTTTGCCTCCTCCTTCTCTTATAGCATTTCTCCTATGAAGACTTGCCTCCTCACTCCTTTATCACACTAACTTTAATCAGCGATAATCAAGCACATTTTCATTTGATTTTGATCCTGATTAATAGCCTCTTGTTTGGAGTTTTTTATTGAAACCATGGCAACGTGTTGAGGCTTGAAGTCTGGTGGGAGTGTGTGCTGGGTGCCCTTTTGAAGCACCCATGGCCGTTCAATGAAAGGCCAACATTGTCAGCATCCCAAAGATCTCCTTTGTGTGTGGATGTGTTTGATGGGGGGGGCCTTGTCATCTTCATGAGACAGCATGTTTGACTCACGACGGGAGGGTCTTTCACTATAAACGGCTGTTTGCTCCACTGCCAGCGCTTCTTTCTCTAATAGTATCTCCATGCAATCAAATCATACGATGAGGCTCGTGACATTTTTAATCATGCTTGTGCCATGTCTCCATGGCTTGTAATATCTGTCTTTCAGTGAGATGCGTTCTAGTATAACCATCTAAAGATGGCTTAGCATTTGTAGTGTACACAGAATGAATCCTGATTGCTTTGGTGCTCCTCTGGCTTTTCTTCTACCACCACTGTGACATTAATATCTTTTTGATTTTTAGTGAGATTTCTGAACAATTAGTACATGATCCTACTAGTCAATGAAAGACTGTAGACTAGTATGCTGGTCTTACACAATGGTTCTGTTAATTCCTTGAAGTTCAGCAGTATTTATTTCTACAGCTGTAATGTGTACTATTGTGTACCTTTAGCTGCGTCCTTGTATTCTTCCCAAGGGGTCCCTCACCACAGCGGATTAATCTGGCAGAAGCTTTACGCTGGATGCCCTTCTTGATGCAACCTTCTATCGTGAGAGGGGCTTGTGCCCCCACCTGTAATTAAACCTCTCTGTAAGGTGAATGTGTAAACCACTGCACTACTGTAAACATGACAAAGGAGAAATTAAGTTGCCAGTGTAGACATCTAGTTTCATACACTCCTCTGTGGATGTCATTATCAGTTTACATTCGTCTTATGGTAATGACCACTTAGCACCTCCTTCCCGATGACATGAAAGACAGCTTGAAGTGTTGGTTGGGGGTCAGTGTAAGTAATAATTTTTAACTCATCCAGATGAAGGACCAATGAGCTAATGCCATGGTGAGGTATCAATTGTCTGCCTGTCTGTTCACAATTCACAAGAATTGCTCTCCCTAGGGTATTGGTCAGATTTGAGTTAAAATTAAACACAATGATCACCTAATGGGTCTTCACCAAAAATGTGCTCAACTTCAAGGTCCTATTCGTATTTTTACAGGCCCTTTTCCATTTTCATATTTTCACAAGAGTTGCTACTCTAAAAAGTATTGGTCTGGATTGTGTGTACCCCACTGCCTATCTATTAATAAATGTATTGACATCTCCAGATACTTTTCGGCTGCTCCCTTGTATTCTCCACCAAGGATTAATCAGTGGATTAATCCACATTGGTAACTTGGCAGAGGTTTTACACCAGATGCCCTTTCTGACACAACCCTCCATGGTGAGAGGTAAAGTCTCTACAGTAATTGAGTGAAAATCCCAACAATCAGACGATCCCCTATGAGCAAGCACTTGGCGACTGTGGGAAGGAAGAACTGTTTTTTAACAGGAAGGGACCTCCAGTAGAACCAGGCTCAGGGACGGGCAGCCATCTGCCCCAACCGGTTGAGGGTGAGGAGAATGAGAAGAGAAAAAGGAGAACAAAGGGAGGCACAGACTATGGGAGAGAGAGGACAAAACGCTGAAGGCATTCTTTTTCAATCCCATTGATAGTCGCTTCAATCGCTTGCCTCACTGTTAAAAGTAGTTAAACTATCATTCTACTTTACTTCGATTAATTCATCTTTCATCACTCGATGTTGCCAAATGTCACTGGCATTCCATAGTCTCTGGTTGCCACATTGCTGCTTGTTCTTGACTATAGTATTGTTAAATTTAGCAGACTGTATAACTGCCCCTTATTGCTATTCCTTCTAAGCATCCCCTTTTATAACCATTCCAAGGAGCTTTCTGTGTGAATATTACCATCTCTACTCCCTATTCTCCAGTTCTTTTTCTTTCTTTCTGTTTTCTTTAGCAGCAAAGATGGTAGCAGTGTAATCTTGGGCAGGTTAAATGTAGAGTCGTGATTAAACTGATATAGAGGCATATTGTCAGATTGAAAGCGGATACAGCCTTTAAAGAGGTGTCACAACGGTTGTGAGACAGGGTGTCTCAAATCCCGCCATCCGGAGATGCTGGGAGCAAACAAGTGGCCACTGTGGAATTAGTGGTCTGTTGGAATCACTTGAAACTTTGGAGGAGTTATTTGTGTCTGCCCTGATCCACTGCATTTGCAGCTCAGGGTATCAAGTGTTAGTCTATGCAAGTGTGTGTGTAAGGGATGGATTTAATGGGGAAGTTGAGATTTGGTCTATGTCTTTACAGGGAGAGTTAGCCGCTGTTGAGGTACGAGAGCAGCTGGTAACTGCACACTCTGTTTAAAATGTCTGGCACTGAACTCAGAGATCGAGGAGTCCAGCCATTCATTTCCAGCTAAAGCAAACACGGCCAGGTCAATATCTGCCATCACGGCCACTACACTATTTTGGCCCACCCCTCTCAGAAGAGGGAGGACTTTGGACTGTCTAGTTTGGCAGCAGATTATTTTGTGTTGAGATTAGGGCTGTCCAAAGAGGGGGCCTGTGGGCCAAATTTGGCTCTTTGCACAAGTTTTCATTGGCAATCCAAGAGTTTAAAAAAATTAGTTTTCTTTATTTCGTCTAGTTAAATATAATTTAGCAATATTCGAGGTGTGTTTGGATTTCCTCAGGCACATTAACAGGCATTTTGGAGACCAAGGAAAATACTCCTTCTTTTGCATTTCAAGATCATTAATGACCAGAAGAATTCTATGTTAATAGCCTATAAATATACTCAATCTCAAGCCTGGGCATCCAGCACATCATGCTTTCTTTTATATAATATCTTATTGGACAAATGGGCATGTGTACTTTGACTTTTTTGTATGTTTCAAGGTATGTAACCTATTGTGTACCATGCAGCAGGCTATAGATAGTGACAAAGGAAACTCTGTGAAAGACTCCATATTTGGAGCTGGCTGCGTCTGCTGGCGAGCGCTGCCGAACCTGTGAGATGCATAGGCTGTCACATTAATCTTCATGATCTGTAAGAGTCTTCCCATCTGTCAGTGCAAGGGCTGCTGTGATTAATGGTGAGGAAATTAGCCCCTGTTTGACTGAGTACACTAAAATTGCCTGATCGACTCAGGGCAAAGCAGAAGGCTTTTAACTAGTTTGTCTTGTGTCACACAGCAAATGAGGCCATTAATGGAAGGGCCACATTACTTGTTCAGTTGAAATCTACCCAAATGAAACTGTTCACCCTTTGCAGTATATTTCTCAAGACTTTGTGACTCAGACTGTTCAGATCATAGGGTAATTTCGAATAGTTTCATAAATCTTTCTTGATTTGGTCCAAGGTCTTTGTAGGATGGTAAGAGAGCCTTGTCCTAAAAGGGCCTTACAACTCTCCATTCTTTGTTCACAGAACACATTCAGGGGAAAAAAGGGTCATTTCAAAAGAAAAGCACAGCAACAAACCTTCCACTACTTCCCATCATTGCCCCTAAGGCTAAGAGTGGGATTGACTGACGGGGTTTACAGTTTCAGACCCCTCAAAGCTGTCAACTTCAGACCTCAACTGCCAGTTTTTTACCACATAGTCCATTCGTAAGCACAGACAGATTTCTTCTTCAGACCACAAACATTACCTTTCTGTTCTGACCCGCTTTTGTTGCCCAAACCACTGCTCATATGGGGCTCAGGGGGCTCGTCCCAGAATGCTTTAAATCTGACATAGGAGCAGTTGTTTCAGAAGATCCCTTTCCTTTAAAAATCTTTGCCATCACACAAATAATGCCAGACATAAAACCTCCCCAGTGCTTCATCTTGTACTAACCACCTCACTTTGGATCTGTAACAGTTACCCAAACTCACAGGACAAGGCTATTACTCACAAATGTCACAACTGAGCCCAGGTCACAAACATGTGTCAACTGAGCATGATACTCTGCTTGGCATCAGAATACCATAGCTCCTGATCTTTTTCATCACTGCCACTGCTGACACTAACGACTGCAAAGTCCTCAAGAGAACTGCAGGGTTTGATTTATGATGAAGTGATTCTGTTACATAGACTATGTTTGCAGCATGTATTTACTCTCCAAGTGCTGTTGCTGGATCTACATCAGAGGGTAGAGTATTGGAATAGATCGGGGAGGATACTTCAGAGGCTGAGTCAGCCAGTATTTACACCTGTTATTTAGTGCCATGTTAAATTCTTAATCTTCTGTACCATCATTATACAACATACCAAAACAAACCCGTGGATAGTTTTTTTAAGCCTTTTGACCGAAGGACAAATACCAATACCAACAGACTCATATATATAGTATAAATTAGGTCACCCAAATGCTAGTCTTGAATTGAATCAAGACATTAATTAATTGTCAGGTAAACATATGTTTTCGTTTCACATCAGTGCATTTATTATTGCCTCTGTGTCCTTTCACTTGTGACATATAGTGGGCAGATGGTGAGAGTGAGTACAGATGGCAGTCAGGGTTCCCATGTGCCAGTCCTGATGTTTAGCCACTGACAGACAAGGGGATGTATTATATTTTATGGTAGGTGTCACATCTGAACCAACAGCTGACCCAGTCCTCCTGTTTAGTGTGTGTTGTGAACACACGTCTGGCATGCAGTCAGCTTAGACTGTATGTCTGTCTGTGTTTCATTGACAACAGCTACCTCCTGTCATTACAGTTATTTACTAATTTCACCTGTGGTGGATGATTGTGTGGACCCATACCAAGGCTGGGGACATGGAGTCAAGATGATGAGAGGCAAAATCCATATCTGGATGTCCAGGGTCTTTGGTCTGAGAACTGTAATTTTATACAATTACAGTTCCTGCATAAAATGGCACATTGGCATTAAAAGTAACATTTTCATGGCTGTGTGGCTGAAGTGACATGAAGTGTTATAATTGGTATGGTGTTACAATAATAATCCTATCAACAGTTGACCGGGTGACAGAACCCAATTTTATGCCAAGATGGTGAGTGGAATATACTTCTGCTCTGTTTTTTCTCACTTCTTAATACATTTAAAAGTAATAACATAGGGACAGCACAGATTTGAAATGGCTAGATCCTACAACAGTAGAGATACAACAAGACCACCTGTATCAAACACCTGCAGAGATGCAGTACATAGTAATACTAGAAGCAGTAATACTGGTCACTTATTCAATGATTTTTTTCTCTTCACATTTGTATATTTTTGCTCTGCAAAGTTTTTTTTTAAATTCTTATATCAAACTATTTGGGTAGATATTAGCACAACTTCAATAGATTAATTTTACAAAACATCTTTCTGAGACGGATAAAATTAGTCAACTCTTCGCTAGCTGATTATCTGTAAAATAACTGGACATTTTAAAAAAAATTTGCTTGTTTTTTTTAGATAGTGATAGATGATTACAGGTGGTGGTGGTGGTGGGGGTGGCAGCCTTCAGAAGGCACAGCCTTACATGCATTATATGGATTGTGCCACCTACACATTAAACTGATTTGTCATTCTACAAAACATGTTTCCACTGCTGCAAAATCCATCTGTGGTGTGTATTACACAATTCCATCCATTCTGCTTGGCAGTGTGAGGCTTGCATACAGCTGCTGGTTATGGAAACTGGTGCCATGAAACTCCCGGTGTACAGTTTTTGTGCTGATAGTAAAGCCAAAAGAGGTTTGGAAATCTGCAGTTATTGAGTCAGCAAAACAATGGCCACTTTTATGTACTGTACCCCTCAGCACTTGACAATCCCGCTCTGTAACTTTACATGATCTGCCACTTTGTGGTTGTGTTGCTGTGGTTCCTAAACACATTGTACCACTTTACAATAATACCATTTTACGGTTGACTGCGGAAGGTCTGGGGGTTAGGAAATTTAATGAACTGTCTTGTTGCTTCCTCTTACCGTGCCACACTCAAATTCACTGAACTCCTTAGAATGACCCATTCTTTCACAAATGTTTGTAAAGATAAAGTGCATGGCGGGGTGCTTTGATTCTGAAACACTTGAATTTTACTTTTGTCTATATAGTGTAGGACGCTCGCTCTACAATTAAAGCTATAATTTTATTGTTTCAGTCACTTTTTGTGCAAAAATGTCAAACACTCACTTGGTTCTGCTTCTAAAATGTGAGCATCTTTCTTCTGTTCATATCATAGCACACTGAATAAGTTTTGGTTTTGGGCTGCTGGATTGGAAAAATATCAGCAGACCATACTCTAGGAAATTGTGATGTATGTTTTTTTTGTACTTTTTCTTTAAAGTGTTTAAAACTAAAGCTTTTGTTTCTGAGGAAACAATGGGGAGATTAATCAAATTTATCAATAATTATCAGAGGACAAGCGGATAAGGACTTGGCTCCTTAGGGATTTGGTAAATGGACTTACATAGTGCTTTTCTACTCTAACTGAACACTCAAAGCGCTTTTTATTACAAGCCTCATTCACCCATTCCCACTGCGCTTTTAACTATTATGCACACATTCATACTCAGATAGATGCATCAGGAGCAATTTGGGGTTCAGCGTCTTGCCCAAGGACACTTCAGTACGTAGACTGGGGAAGCCGGAGATTGAACCACCAACTTTTGTGTTGGAAAATGACCCGCTCTACCTCCTCCTACAGCCACGCCCAATTTGAGTTGTGGATTTTATATAATTAAAGAAGGTGACTCCTGCAACTTACTATGCCATTAGGGAGACATGATCTTGCCCAGACTTTGGGATATTTGTAGTGAGTTGTGTGATAGTAGCATGCTGTGACGCTAGGAGAATGTTTAAAGATTTGAAGTTATTGGTGCTCGACTATAAATTACTTTTAGGTGATTGTAATATACTTTGTCTTGGTGTGCATAGAAAAAAGAACCAAATTCTTCCTTTAGATTCTCCTTTAAATAAAGTAAATATTCTTAGTGATCCGGAACCCTGTTTGAATAATACATATACTCAAAGTTGTCATCAAATTTAAGAGTTTCTGTACATTTTCATTTGTACGTACTGTACATGCCTTTGAACTTAACTGAAATTTTGAGGTCCTGTATAATGCTTAACTTAAATAAGCTGTTGTGTGTGCCAGAACAACTTATAAATCACAGGGAAAATGCACGGTTGTGGACATGTACACCATCCAATTTCCTCAAATGATATAGTTGCAGAAACTTATATTTCCTTTCTGTCAGTATTTGCTGAAAAGCATGGCAAGACCCCATTTTATTTTGTTAAGAAACTGAAAGCTTGCAGCTGAGACACTGAGAGACAGCTGTTTATTTCTTTTTGAAAAATAAATGTGTAATACTTTGTGACAGGACTCTCAAAGTTTCTTTGCCTTTCAGCAGTGGAAATAACTTGACGACGACGGCTACACTTTGTCTTATGAATCTCAATTATTCATAGCCACGAGATTGCTGCTTATTAGCAACTACCACGTTTTCAGCAGTTCTTGCCCTTTACAAACTGCATAATGTAGCTGAGTTTATTTAATGGCTCGAGGAAGTTTCAGTTACTTTCCAGTATCTTGGCAAGAACATTACAGCTTATGTCTCTTTTACCGTCTTTTTTTTTTTTACTGCCAGCTTTCTTGCCGTGTTGCTCTTGTGAAGTGAAAGAAAGTAGACCTGAGTCGGTATCAGCCAAGTATGTCCTTGAATGCCCTGTGCTCATATAACAGTTTCCACAGGAGTAGGTTGCAGCGTGTCTACGATGATTAATTGTGATGATTATGACATTACCGTATAAAAAGCAATATCTGCCACCCAAGTGAAATATAATGGAAAAATTTATTGAGAGTCTACCTTCAGAGGAGGGCAAAAATAATTCATATTACACAGCTAGTTTAATTTATAGTGCCTACATGTCAATATTTTCAAGGTATAGTCATATTTTAGGCCATATGCTTGTTGACTTATTTTGAGGGAGTTACATTTGATGAGAAGAAGCTTAGCTTACCACAAAGACTGGGACACAGTGGGAATAATTAGGCTAGCTCCTTCAACTGATTCACAGGTTAACTGACACAACTGGCCTCACTTCCACAAAGTACACTGCTCAAAAAAATGAAAGGAACAGACTGTAGCATCAAGTCAGTTAAACTTCTGGGATGTTGTTCATGTCAGTTAAGTAGCAGAGGGGGTTGTTAATCAGTTTCAGCTGCTTTGGTGTTAATGAAATCAACAACAGGTGCACTAAAGAGGCAACAATGAGATGACCCCCAGAACAGGAATGGTTTTACAAGTTGAGACCACTGACATTTTTCCTTCCTCATCTTTTCTGACTGTTTTTTCAGTAGTTTTGCTTTTGTAGTGTCAGTGTCTCTACTGGTAGCATGAGGCGATACCTAGAACCTACATATAATGCACAGGTAGTCCAACTCCTCCAGGTTGGCACATCAATACATGCCATTGTCAGAAGGTTTGCTGCCTCCCAGCACAGTCTCAAGACTGTGGAGGTGATTCCAGGAGAGACACAGTTATGCTAGGAGAGCTATGAGAGCTGGGCTGAAGAAGATCCTTAACCCATCAGCAGGACTGGTATCAGCTCCTTTGTGCAGGGAGGAACAGGATGAGCACTGCCAGAGCCCTACAGAATGACCTCCAGCAGACCACTGGTGCGAATGTCTCTGACCAAACAATCAAAAATAGACTTCATGAGGGTGGTCTGAGGGCCTGATGTCCTCTAGTAGTCTCTGTGCTCACTGCCTGGCACCGTGGAGCTTGATTTGCCATAGAATACCAGAATTGACAGGTCTGTCAGTGGCACTCTGCACTTTTCACAGATGTGCACATGTGACAGACATGGAAGGGTCTGGAGAAGCTGCGGAGAATATTATGCTGCCTTTAACATTGTTCAGCATGACCTTTCTGGTGGTGGGTCAGGGATGGTCTGGGATGGCATATCCATGGAGGGGAGCACAGACCTCTACAGGCTAGGCAACAGCACCCTGACTGCCATTAGGTATCAGGATGAAATCCTTGGACCCATTGTCAGACTCTACGCTGGTGCAGTGGGTCCTGGGTTCCTCCTGGTGTACAACAATGCCCAGCCTCATGGTAAAAGTATGCAGGTAGTTCCTGAAGGATGGATCAACTGATACCACTGACAGGCCCTCGGCAGAAAATGAGGTGTCATCGTTGTTTTTAATGCCTAAACCTAAATAATTCATTTTTAATACCTTAACAAAGAGACATTTTTTCACTTAATAACATATATAAAAATTGTAAATAAAGATGGGTTAAAAATCTGTGACATGTCTAACTCATGTTTATGGCATTAGAAGTGATGTGATTTGTACTGCCGCTACCCCTCCTGCATCCTAATAAGGACTTTTTTTTTATCTTTTAAAATGGGAAAATGTTGATTTTGTTTGCATGTACACAAATCAGTACATATGAGAGTGGACTGATAAAAAGTTGTGTTCAGCGAAGCGAAAATAACTTAGGTAAATTTGTCTTGAGGAACATGAATAAACTGCTGGGTTGTATTATATGTAAGATACTTCTGTTTTAACAGGCACTGAAGCTATTTAATCACTAACACCTGTACTCAGTTTTTACATCAAAAGTCTGACATTTTAGTATATTTGCAGACTTTGCACATAGCTCAAACCGGGTAACAAAGAAGTATATGCTGAAAACTAGCATGGAAACAAAATCGGCAAGTTAGAGTTGCTACAGTATATTTTGAGGCTTTTTTAAAAAGTTGGACATTTTTCCTGGTTTCTAGTTTGCTCTTAGTGCTGAGCAAAGCTACACACACTTGACTGTTCTTATACCTGCCAACAGTCCTGTTTTTCCTGTATATTCACACATCTCCCTCTGTGTTGTTATTACCCTAAGGGAGCTCCCTGAAATTGCAAGACCCTCAGACTTTATTTGAATAATTAAAATGCATGAATTAGTACATTTTGTATGTTTGTTTAATATTACCCAAATTGCCAGATTATCTATGGAATGCAGTCCACACACTAAATACAGTTTCGACTTATCTGCCAGTGCAACCTGGCAATCCAGTTCAAGAAGTGTGGGTTCCCTATCTCTGCACAGACACAGCAGTTGGATGCTGCATGAGTTAGCTGCTGTCTCAGCTGTTGTTTGACTAGTTCAGCTCTTAGACTTTAAAAACCCACAAGACTAAATAATGGTGAGTCAAGCCATGTGTGCGACTCTTTGTGTGTGTGTAACGGGGAGTTTTTGACTCTGGCGCAGTTGGAAAGACATTAATCGATTTGAGATTTCAGAATCAATAAATCAAAACGGAAATGTTGTAAAAACATAAACGACACATCTTTCCAGCTGTAAACCACTAATTACCTTTTTTTACTGAAGTTGTCATGTGGTTGAGTGTGCAGGGTCTGTCTCCAAGGTGCAACACTTTAAAAACTGAGTTGCTAAAAACACATAGAATTTAGGCATATTCGCAACATCCACACTTCCAGGTGCAGATGCAAGCCCCTGTCATTGTAGATGGTTGCCAAATTAGCAGTGTGGATTAATCCACTCTGGGGACCCCTTGGTGAAAATACAAGGGAGCAGCTGAAGGTACATTTAGTGTCACCAATGTGATTGCACACATTAATGGTCTCCTGTTGGTTATTACTGGAACATAGTTTGATGGGGAAAATTTGCTGTTACATTGTGTCATCAAAATGACTTTTGATAAATATGATATAACTATTAGATTGGGAAAACATGTTGTCAGGGCTATGTCTTTCACAAGCAACTACCAGTCAGACCAGTCGATATTTACCAAAATGCAATTGCAATTGTTATACCTGTGCTAATGCCTATTTTTCATAGCTATTTGAAACTTCATTTTCTGTTATGTTTTACTTATCTAGTTTAGTCATTTACTTTAGTCATCATCTTTATCTAGTTTAGTTGTCTACTTTAGCTGCTAAATGTGTTAGCCACTAGCTGCTCTACTGTTTAAAAATGGACAAGAAATGTACAATGGTTTTATTAGCTCATCCAGCTAAAGGACCCATGAGCTAATGCTAGGACAAGGCATGTAGGCGTGTAGCCCTCCACAACTTCGAAGAATCTCTACTCCTCCTAGACAATTGGTCAGATTTTTCTGAAACTCACACTCAGTTATCACTTAATGGGTCTCCACCCAAACTGTGCTCAAAGTCAAGGCCAATTTTGTCATTTTTGCAGGCACTTTCCCATTTTCACAAGAATTTCAACTCCTAAGAGTCTGAAGTGTAAAGTTCATAAAATAAATGTTAAAAGTGTGTGCCCGTCTGCTATCTATAGATTCATGCCACCATTAGGTTTATTTATGGCATAATAATTTCTTAAGTTATGTTAGAGCCAGTCAAGAGCTAGGGCTGCTGTCCTGGATGAGACTGATTTTCATTCTCCTTGACTTCTCAGTTTTAATTCTCATTAGATTTTGTAAAACAGCCAAAGAATGACAGAAAATGTTTCACTTTCTTCCTGTACTTCACACATTACATTGTGATGGATTATGAGTCAGATGAGCTTCTACATCATTGACGTTCTGGTTATTTTCCTGCTCAAAATAGATGTTTTACTCCCGCTGGAGATGAGGTTCGTGAACTTAAATTTTTTGGGCTCGAAACTTCAGCATGAAATGTGTTTGAAAGCGCAATGGAGTGGACACTGTTTCTCAGTGTTGTTCCCATAGGATTCCTCTACTGAGAGCTCATTTTTGTGAAGGAAGAGACATATTTTGAATGCTCACCATGAGCTTTGTTGTAATACTGAGAAAGTGTCAACATTATGTAACGCCTTTTGCTTAGCGGATGAAGGAAGCTGCTTGCCAAGGTTGCCTATTAGTCATTTGTTTATTTTGACAAATCCAGAAGGAACAATATGGAGCCACAGTAATGGGAGCTTGACAAGTGCAATAGAAAGATAATGAACAGTATTTTTTCCTATAGAATTATTCCAAAGTACAATTTCATTTGAAGTATTTCCGAAGACATTGCCAGGAAATTATTGTCTGGTAGTAGGCCTAGTGAAATATTACCATAAGAAAAGATATATTTAATACTAATTTACATATCTTTGAAAAAGTAGCACAAATAAATAAGACAGCAACCAACATCTGGTGGAGTATTGCATCCTAAGATAGCAAAAAAGTGCATGAAAAACAGCAAGATGAAAGTAAAGCTTGTAACTGTGATTATGTATAATTATACCTAATATGACAACTGCACAAGAAGTAAGGCATTAATAAAATATGAGTCTTTTTAGTCTAATTGGAATAATGGAAAACAGATAACCTCATGGTCTTAAAAATTATAATTGGACAAAAAGTGAATGTGCATAAAAAAGGAAAATTACTACAAGATTGAGATCCTGCTTAGTTAGGCATGCATCTAATTAATCAACTGGACAGATCCATTGTTACACCAGAAATTCTACTAGGTTGAACTAATTATTGATAGTTTATTAATGTAAAACAGCAGTTTGCTGTTGAATTTAATCTGCTGCGTAGCCACCTGCCACTAACTCTCTGCCTTGATGTATTTGGCAGCATCTTAAGTTGCAAAGTGGAAATGTATTTGTACAGTAATGTGAAAAAGTTTTAAGCAGCCCCTCATTTCTCTTTATTACAATTTTTAAATTGCTCTTGAGGAGTAGTTCTTCAGGCTATCTGGGGGTCTTTCAGTTTTCTTTGGACACTGGCTTCTTTTTCACTCATTTTGAGCCCAGTCCTTTTACTTGAATATATTGATGGAAATTATGAACCTGGAAAATTAACGGCAAATTTTGATGCCCCATACAATGCGACCTGGAAAATGTCTGATTGGTAACTGTTGTATTTTTCAGCATGAGAATGATTCAAAACATGCTGCCAATGCAATAAAAGCCTACCTGAAGCTAAAAGCACGCAGTGGAACACCATCAGTCATGGACTGGCCTCCCCAGAGCCCGAACTTCAGCATTACTGAAGCAGTGTGGAATCATCTTGACAGAGAATGGAACAAAAGGCAGCCAACATCTAAAGATGAGCTTTTTTGACCTTCAAAAAGCCTGGAGAGCTATCCCTGACAACCATTTAAAGAAATTATGAGAAAGCTTGTCTAAGAGAGTTCAGGCTGTGTTGAATGAAGGTGGTCATATCAAATATTGACTTTCAGGTGCATTACAATTATACAAACTCTGTTTTTGCCTTATGTACTATATTTACATTTATGTTTGGATGCTTGCAAAATGTAAAAAAACAAGGGTGACTCAAGACTTTTGCACATTACTGTAACCTATGTCAAAATATTGTGTGTCTCCTTACTTTGAGACAGTTTAATTAGTCTAAACATTTTCCTTTTTAACTCAGGAAGGCGTGAGTTTCACAAGTACAACCCCAATTCCAAAAATATTAGGACACTGCATAAAACATTAATAAAAACACAATGCAATGTGTAAAACATGCAAGGATTTCTATGTGTACTTTTACAAGACTGATTAATTTATTAACTCCTCACAGTATGACTCTTCCTCTCACATAGCTATCTATTGTTTTTCAGGAGACCACTGTCCAGCACTGACGTTCATTAAACCTCATTTCTCTGTGTGTACATGCAGTTTCACTTCCAGGAACATGTTTATGCTTTCTCCCTCCTAACTCATTACTTGTCCTGCACGCGCTCTCTGAGGTTTCGGCCTCATCCGAGATGCATGGGGCCTTTGTATGCACCGTAGAGATGAAAGGCCCGCGGTGAAGCAGCAAACCGCATGGAAACAAAAGGATTCTTTCTCTTGCGCTCACACATTGGAGCAATCTCGAAGACAGCTGCTCCTCTCCCGGGTGTCCCTAACTCTCCGACTTGTTCAGGCTCTCTGTTTCTATCCTATCCACCCCGCTTGGTACTGATTTATGAAAATATCAGAAGGAATCGAAAGAGGCCACCAAAGTGGTACAGAGAAGAGGCCCCTCCCTTCTCCTGTTTACTCCGTCCTTAGTTGCTCAGATACTCCTTCCAGTTCAGATAACTGGGATTCTGGAGCAATGGAGCCAGCCAACCACTGAGGATGTTCTGCTGTCACAAGTTTCCCAACTGATCAGGACAGATGACTTTTCAGCGCCCACATATTTAACCCATGGTGGGTGGGTCTGTGCGTAATGAAGGGATGTAAATTAAAGCAGTGTACTGTAGCTTTAGCATGTGGGTTTGTGCTGAGGCAAAGGGCACTCCAATTACTGGCTCACTCACCAGAGTACGATAAAAGTCCTCTTAGTGGGGAGAAGTAGTTTTTCCAAACATGATGCTCACGCAATTTCAACCTTGTATAACAACTTGTTCCAAGAAAGGGCTGTATGGATTCAGCTGAGAGAGAGAAAAAAGATTTTTCATTCAGTTTTTTATTGTATGCTATCAGTATTTCAGTGAGGGAAAGCAGGCTGACAGGCCCAATCAAATCCATTTTGTGTGGTAGCTGTCTGATGGAAAGTGTCATAATTGACTCCAGAGAGAGTAGTGAGTGTGTGCAAAATTCTGTGACTAAACTGAGTTGCAGTAAAGTGCACAATAATGACTTTCAAATTTAAAACATTTCAATGTCTTATGGGATGTCTGTATTTTCAGAAACTCTCACTGCACTCCAGTAAATTGAAGGACAAATTGAATTTCAACTTGTACAAGATTCTTATTCTTTGCAAAATTCAAAGACAGCAAAATATGAAATATTACAACAATAACATTGTGGCAAGCTCCAAGCAAGGTTACATAGCAGAATAATGATACTTTTAAACTTCAGCTGCTTAACTTTTGCATTTAATCAGTGTTTTCTGCATTAGCTGCATTCCTGGAGCCCATGCCTCCCATGAGTAAGACAAATAACCAGGAAAATCAGGTGAAAGTCAGGCTTCGACCTGGCAGTTCACCACAAATCAGCTCTTAAGTAAATGGAGATGGAGTGCAGAGCAACTTGCACCCTGGAGCTTGGAAAAGTGCTGCCTCCGTGCAGAAACAGAGTGGGGCAGGTTTACTGGTCATAAACACGAGAAAATATTAAGAATCCAAACGCTGGATTTATGGTACCTTTTAAAGGCATCTGGCATCGCTGAACTTTATGTGAAATGTGTAAACACTTATGTAAAGCATAAGTACGTCTGCAGTGAATTGACTTTTGCTAAATTGAAAACTGCATGGTTTTTCTTTCATTGTATCTGCCTACTGGCAACATAACTCATCTGATCCCAAACCATAGAGGTAAACACAGGGCTGGAAAGACCAGAAATTTGATCTTGTTCTTTAAAGGTTAGATTAAATAACCTGTATAGCTTTCTCGACCCTTTGAAACCTCCAGTGTCATGATTGAGTGCTTAAATCCCTTCGCACACCACTGTTAAATGCTAAATACGGTTCACTGAAATCAACCATAAATACTCACTGCAATTTATTGCAGCACAGGGTTGCAAGTTCAGTGAACTTGAAGTCAAAAAGCTGCTGATCAGGAGGAACTGATGGAACTCCTGAGCTAAGAGAAGGGGCAGTTGCTGTGGATAACGTCATACGAATGTAATTATAAATTGGCTAGCAAATTACTTATCTATACCAGTAAATAGAGAATCAGGTATTCAAATAAGATGCATATAGAAGCTTAAAATGCTGGCTTGGCATCAAATCTTTGATTCAGGGACCTGATCTAATTTTATACTTTGATATCATTCATGCAAATTTACATGCAGTATTAACTTCATCACCCTACAAATGTTTTTTTGTGAAACTGTCACATTGTCTTTATCAATACGTATTTATATACACCCTATTATCATTTATTCAACTCTAGAAAAAGCACAAGCATGGTTTTATAGAGGATATATTTTTTTATTATTTCAAGCTCAAGTCCCAGTTGTACTGAGATCTTAGCTTACTGGCAGGCTGATTGAATCTCCTCCATCAAAATGTGCCTCCCTTTTGCATTCAGAGCTGCCTTAATTCTTTGTGGCATAGATTTAACAAGGTGGAGGAAACATTGCTCAGAATTTTTGGTTCATATTCACATGATAACATAACATAGTTGCTACAGATTTGTTGGCTGCACATTCATGATGAAAGTCTTCTGTTCCACCACGTCCCAAAGATGCTCTACTGGTATGAGATTTGGTGACTGTGGAGGCCATTTGAGTGCAGTGAATTTATTGGCATGTTCAAGAAACCAGTTTGAGATTATTTGAGCTTTGTGACATGGTGCATTATCCTGCTAGAAGCAGCCATCAGAAGATGGGTACACAATGCTCAATTAGTATTAAGGGGCCCAAAGTGTGCCAAGAAAATATCCCCCTCACTATATACCAGCCTGAACCGATGATACAGGTAGAATGGATCTATGCTTTATGTTGTTTTTGCCAAAACCTTCTGAATACCACAAGAGAAATCGAGAACAGGCAACATGTTTCAGTCTTCTATTGCCCAATTTTGGTGAGCCTGTGTGAACTTTAGCCTCAGTAGCTGACAGGAGTGGCACCTGGTGTGGTCTTCTGCTGCTGTAGGTTTCAAGTTTTGACATGTTGTGCATTCAGAGATGCTCTCCCGTATACTGTACTTTGGTTGTTACGAGTAGTTAGATGAGTTACTACTGTCTTTCTGTCTGCTCAAAGCAGTCTGGCCATTCTCCTCTGACATCTGGCATCAACATTTTTGCCCAGAGAACTGCAGCTCACTGGATATATATGTTTTGGCTCATTCTCAGTAACCCCTAGTGATGATTGTGTTAGAAATTCCCAGTAGATCAGCAGTTTCTGATACTCAGACCAGCCTGTCTGACACTAAAAACCTTGCCAAGTTCAAAGTAACTTAGATCACCATCGTTCCCCATTCTGATGCTCAGTTTGAACTTCTGCAGGTCATACTGACCATGTCTACATGGCTAAATGTATTGAGTTGCTGCCATGTGATTGGCTGATAAGATATTTGTATTAATGAGCAGTTGAACAGGTGTGACTAATAAAGTGGCTGTACAATACAGTGGCATTTTACGAAACAGTGACACATCAAACTGCAGTAGCTGACTCAACTTTGAGACAAACTTATTGACAGAGAATCCTATTGAAAATCTCTATTCTGTCTCAAAGTCAGGGCTGAGACATTTTTTACCTGCTTGTGATTAGTTTCGGTAATGAGATGGGTCATATAAAGAAATTAAGAATCAATGAGCCTTAGTTTTGATACCACTTATTAATTTCGTCTGCACCGGTTTCTCTTCAGTCCTGACCATCCCTAATTACCAATGCACAGAAAAGCAGTCACACCAGAGAGAGATGTATAGATCCATGTATAGGTTGCTTCTGCAGGAGGCCATACATTCTTTAAAGCGCAGCAGTATGAGGATCGATCAGCTTGCTCAGCCCAGTGGAAAACTGCATGGATCTGAAGAAATACTGTAGCTAATTTATTTATTACAAGCACACTTTGCCTTGTAAGAACAAACTTGGGAAGAGAAAATAATTAGGATTAAACAAAGCACAATAAAAACAGTGTAAAAACAGGAAAGAAGCTTGTTAAGTGAGGTTCTGCCTCTTGCATTTAAAGTGTCATCTGATAATGAGCAGAAACATCCAGTCTACTTGATCACTCTGGTACAACACGTGCCAGCAGGAATGAACTGAGAAGAAACAGCTTCCCTGTGCTGAACAGAGAGATTTTTTTTTAAATTGGAAAGGTACTCTCTGTGTCCCTCATATATATAAATGTATTTGGCATTCATCAGATGGGATTATGTTTGCGTTTAGTCGATATTCCATGTATTAATGCATGCTGTCAACAGCATGGCCACAGGGTCCTGCCAGCAAGTTAAAAAAAGTGTCAACAAATCCATCTGGATAGTTTTTTTTTTTTCAGTCAGGTAATATAGCCTGGATTTGACACCCCTTTTCTTTCCCCTGTCCAATCCGAGACTGTTTGCATATGCATGCTGCAGCAATGAGTCAACCAGATATTTAACTTGGAAGACTCATAGTCCTTATCTGTTATGACAGCATTCAGAAAATGTCAAAAAAAGTGATGAACTATAGGAAAAGATGGAAAAATAATAGTGCACAATGGTCAAAGATGAAGTCATAATTTTTCCATTTGCTTTGGTGAATCTTCTAGTCCTGTCTTTGGAAATAGATCTGAGAACATACAGTTTTGACTCCTAGTGCTTTTTAGACCAGTCGTTTTAAATATCAATCAGTGGAAGGCCAGTGTGTTTTCATACTTATTTGAACGGTGTTGACAGCTGGAGAATACTGTATGTGTTTTACTGACAGTTTGTTGCACTCTCACTGGTCTGAATTCAAGACATCAACTTTAAAATGATATCAGAGTTGCTTAACCATGAAATAAAGATGAATTGAACCTTGTGAAAATAGTAACACTTTTTTTTGTCTCTCTCTTTCTCTCCTTTGCTTGCTGCTGGAAAACTGACTTGTCTTGGATTGCCTTGAATGAATTCAGGTATGTCAGATCTTTTTATTCCATAGCTAATGAGATTACCTCTTCCCCTAACCCTCATTTCCTTCAAATAGTAGTTCATTATATTCACATAAAACAATATCAGTGTGAGGAGTTAATATAATAATACACAATATAGTGCAGATTTGTGGAAATACTGCAGTTTACACCAAAGAAAGCTGAGTTGGCATCTTGTAGTGCCTAATTATGTAAATATGTAATGCAGATGAGCATTAAATAAGACTTTTAAAGGGATCAGAATACCACACAGACTTTAAATGTGTTTTTCCCCCCATACCCCACTGTCTTAGTCCTTGCTGAAGAGTGTCTCTTCAGGTTTTGTATCTCTGTATTGTGAAACTGGCAGTTTGCACCCTACCTTTCAACAGAACAAAGACAAAGTGTAGTGTGCAACCAAAGTCTCATTCTGCATCCCCCTCACAGTGCAGGAATGTTTTCTTAAATAAAAGACCTGATTTATGCAATAACACAGAAACTGCAAGTGGAGACAGTCTCAGTTGTATTGGATTCCCCTTAAACTTTGCCTGTGTTTCCTTTGCAGTGTTTCACTGTGCAATGTAATAAGGACCTGTATTTCTAATTTAGTAAAACAGGAAGCGGGGAGGGAAAATTCTTGGCTGCAAAATCAAGTTGAGAAATACAAAAGTGGATAATCAGAATATTGGGATTTGCTTTAATGCTGACGAGCGAGACTAAGGGATCAATTCAAAAGACTTCTAATCTCAAGGATTTAATTGGTGCATTCTGGCAGCCATTTGAGACAGCAAGCAGCACCAACTAGGGCAATCAGAATATAATCTCATCAATCTGCTTGATATGGTCAATACAGTGTGGATTAGAGGAATGAATATGATCCCCTCTTACATTAGGATTTTGAAAAATATAATTTGCTTTTGATTTGCTGTGATTTGGTTTAAAATGTCCAGGATACAGCACTGAATGGATACTCAGGAAAAACCTGTGCACATATATTAGTTCTTTCTAAACTTATAAAATAGACAGAAAGGAACTGAGAGTTTATGTGGTGCTCATGACAAAGCTCTTGAGTAATTTGGGTTTAGTTTCTGTAATGAGCAGACAGAACTACTTGTAGAGCCAAAGCTGGTTATTGTTGAATATAATGTATAGACAAAAGTATTGGTCCACATACGTCTTAATCATTGAATTCAGGTGTTTCACTCAATCCCATTGCCACAGATGTATAAAATCAAGCACCTAGCCATGCAGTCTGTCCTTGCAAACACTGGTGGAAGAAACGGTAGCTCTAATGAGCTCACTGACTTCTAGTGTGGTATTGTAATAGGATGCCACAATTCCACAAAATCAATCCATGAAATTTCTTCCTTCCTAGATATTCCATGATAAATTTTAAATGGTATTATTGCAAAGTGGAAGTGTTAGGAACCATAGCAACTCACCCATGAAGTGGCAGACAAGGTAAAGTTACACAGGGGGGTCAGTGAGTGCTGAGCCACCACACTATGCTGACTCAATAACTGCAGAGTGTCAAACCACCTCTGATTTAACATGAGCACAAGAAATTGGGTGCTGGGAGCTTCATGGCATGGATTTCCATACCTGAGCAGTTGCATGCAAGCCTTACATCATCAAGCTCAATGCCAAGCATTGGAGTGTTGTAAAGCACACCACCACTGGACTCTGGAGCAGTGGAAATGTGTCCTGTTTCGTGACTAATAATGCATCTATATCTGGCAGTCTGATTTATCTATCAGACTTATCCATCTGGGTCTGGCGAAAGCCAGGAGAACATTACCTGCTTGACTGCATTGTGCCAACTTGAAAGTTAGGTGGAGGAGGGATAATTGTTTTGGGGTTGCTTTTCTGTGGTTGGTCTGGGGCCCTTAGTTCCATTGAATGGAAAACTTAATGCTTCAGCTTTCCAATGCAGTTTGGAAAATTCTGTACTTCCAATTTTGTTGGAACAGTTTGGGGCAGGCCCTTTTCTGTCCTGTTTCTGGCAGTGCCCCAGTACACAAAGTCCATAAAGACATGTTTGGATGAGTTTGGTGTGGAAGAACTTGACTGGCCTACACAAAGCCCTGACATCAACCCCATTCAACACCTTTGGGTTCAACTTTAACTGAGATTACAAGCCAGACCCTCTCATCTAGCATCAGTGCCTGACTTCACAAAAGCTCTTCTGGATGAATGGGCCAAAATTCCCACTGACATCTTCCATAATCTAATAAAAGCCCTCCAGGAACACTGAAAGTTGTTATATCTGCATGGGGGAACCAACTCCATGATGTCGCCTATGGATTTAGAATGGGATATCATAAACGCTCCTGCAGGTGTAATGTGTAGGTCGCCTGAAACATTTACCCATACAGTATAGTGACCTCCTATCCATTAATGCTCCCTATCCCTGCCTTTTTCCAGATTTTGATGCGTACTTTTCAAAATCTCTCTACTCCCATCGTTGCCTTCCGTCTCACATATTTTCTTCTTTGTCCGTAGTTTCTCTCATCCTGTTTCCATGCCTGACTTTAGGGTCAGTTTTCTGTCTCTCCCTTCATTTGTATATCTCTGATTTTCTTTCAATACCTCTCCCTGCCTCATTTCTGGCCCCTGTCCTGGTCTGGCTCACTATAAATAATGCCACCTGTTGGGCTTGGGCCTTTATTACACTCATGCAACTGTAAATAAGCAAGGAGGGCCAATGAGGGTGCCCAGGCTGAGCTAGTCATACCACTGGCACAGAGAGCTATGCCTGGCACTCACTGACTAATGCATTTACTTGTGAGGCCAGAGGGAGAAAAGCTGTAGCAATGAGGCCAAGGTTAAAACAACCTCTGATTATTTGTAGAGGGAGCATGTAAGATAGAAACTTACAGGGGTTTATGATGAAAAAGAATCCCTGATGATTTGCATTTTTGAAAAGAGGACCAACATAAGCTCAGTGTCTTTACTGTGTAGGCATGTTTTGTATGTTGCAACGATGAAGCTGCAATCTAATATTGCTTCTTAAAGAAGTATGAAGTGACGGTGATGCTCAGTGGAGGAATTGGGTAATCGATACATGTTTCACACTTTAAAGCCAAAGGCACGGCGCGAAGGTTAGAGGGTCGAGCACTTGAAAGCACGCACAGGGGGACGTGATCAGGGTGTGGGTGATGGGGTCAGAGGTCAACTCTCTCAAATAGCCTTGGTGAGTACAACGGGACATCGGCTACTTTAGCTTTGAAATGGAAGGCACTGACTGCTCTTGCATGCTGGACCAGCTTTCTGCATACCACAGCCTGCCATCAGACACAGTTGTCGTGTCAGGTGTCTTCCTGGGAGTGGTTATTTTTAAATGATGAATGAGGGATTTAGTGACGTTCACATGCTGTGTTTCACATACAATCAACAAATTACAATTATAGTGAAAGCGATGACTGCCATTTTGACATAGCTATTACAACCCCAATTCCAAAAATGTTGCAGACTGTATAAAATGTAAATAAAAACACAATGCAATGATTTGCAAATCTCATGAACTAATATTTGATTTGTAAAAGAACATAAAAAACATAATAAATGTTGAAAGTGAGAAAGTTTACTATTTCATAAAAAATAATAGCTCACCTTGAGTTTGATGATGATAAACTTGTCTCAAAAAGCTGAGACAGGGCAATGATTACCACTGTATACCATCTCTTCTTTTATCAACAGTCTGTAAATATCAGGGTACTGAGGAGACCTGCTGCTGGATCTTTGGGAGAGGATTGTTTCCCTATTCTTGTCTGATATAGGATTCCAGCTGCTCAGCAGTTCTAGGTCTTCTTTGTTGAATTTTGAGTTTTGTTATGCACCAAATGTTTTCAGTTGGTGAAAGGTCTGGAGTACAGGCAGGCCAGTCCAGCAGTCTGACTCTTCTACTATGAAGCCATGCTGTTGTAATAGCTGCAGTATACAGCTTAGCATTGTCTTGCTGAAATATGCAAGATTTTCTTTGAAAAAGATGGCATTGAGAGGGGAGCATATGTTGCTTTAAAACCTGTGAATACCTTTCAGCGACTATGGTGTCTTTCCAGATGTGCAAGTTGCCAGTACCATATGGACTAATGCATCCCTATACTATCAGAGATGCAGGCTTTCGAACTGGGCACTGATAACAAGGAGGATGGTCTCTCTCTCCTCAGTAGCCTGGAGGACATGGCGTCCATGATTTCCAGGAAGAATTTCAAAATTTGATTTGCTGACCACAGAATAGTTTTCCAATTTGCCTCAGCCCATTTTAAATTAGCTTTGGCTCAGAGAAGATGGTGGTGTTTCTGGATCATGTTCACATATGGCTCCTTCTTTTCGTGACAAGAGCTTTAACCTTCATTTGTTGATGGCACAGCGAACTGTGTTCACAGACAATGATTTCTGGAAGTTTTCCTGAGCCCCTCCAGTAATTTCCATGACAGGATCATGCCTGTTTGCAATACAGTGCAGTCTGGGAGAGTGAAGATTATAAGCATCCAATATTGGGTTTTGGCCAGTACTCAAGATTCTCAGAATCTTTTGATGATATTTTATACTGCAGATAATGGAATATTCAAAGACGTTGCAATTTTACATTGAGGAACATTATCCAATATTCATTCTGAAATAGGTCAAAAATTTGTTGCTCATAGATTGCCAAAGGTGCTCTTTTTATACCCAATCACATGACTGGCCTATTACCAGTTAACTTAATTGGTTGCAGCATGTTCCTCCATCTCTTTCTTTTAAGTGCCGCTTAACTTTTCTTGTCCCAACTTTTTTGAGATGTGTTTCTTCCATAAAATTCAGGAAATCGTATAATGCCTGACTTTCAACATTTAATATTTTTTCTGGGTTCTTTTGCGAATAAAATATTGGTTAAAGAGATTTGCATTGTGTTTTTTATTTATATTTTACACAGCTTCCCAAGCTTTTTGGGATTGAGATTGTAAATTTCAACATGGTAATGCAACATAAACAAGCCATATGCTACAGAATGATCATTTCCACATTATGTAGGCATATCCAAGCGACAAACTTGGCTGCTAAATCATTTAGTTAGTAGCTAAGAGGAAAATATGTGGCTAGTTAATTAGCTCATGCTACCCAACCATAAAGAAGAAAATGCCACCCAACTCCAAAGGACAGAAAATCAGTTTTCTCATGATATTTGACTTGAGGGAGCCTTCGTTCATCTGTTAATTACTGTCTGATACATCAGCAAGGAACAAAACTGCCTCCCTTTCTCCTTCAAAAGGACACACCATGTCATCCTGTTCTGTATGCCAAATCAATTAGTCATCAAAAGTCCCTTGGAGAAGAACAGTTAACCTTTATCTCCATCAATGTTTCATTACTTTTACCCTGTTTCCAGTTTCACATTTTATGCCTTGCTGAAATAAAAGCAAAGTCCTGTGATGATTAATGTAAATAAAAACAAATGTGATCATTAGCATTCTCTCTCTGTCCTCTCACAGATATTTAGTATCGAAGGGAAAATGTTTTAATGTCTCTGAGCTACTTGTTCTCTGGATGGGTGCTGCTGAAAGTGTATTTGCCAGGAAATGATGTACTGTAATGTTTTTGTCTCACTCCTGCAGACTCAGGTATTTGCGATAATGAATTCAAAATGCTTTGCTCTGAAAAAGCAGTGCACAGTCCCCAAGATGTTAAAAAAGAATTCTGAGTCAGAATGCACATACAGCATTGTGGTTGTTAAGAGTGGATGGCGTAGCAAAATAAAAGAAGTACCAGATATATAGATTAAACCAAAGAGTGAAGCCTAGTTAAATTTTAGCAGAACCACATTTTTTTCTTTCCTTCGGACCAAACATTGCAGAGGCCACTTCTCTGAGTATAGCGAGTATTAGAATTTGATGCCTCCTGTCATGATGGGAGTTGTAGGTTGAAACTCAGCTATATTTTGTCCCCACCTGGAATCAAACCAGGGACCTTTTGCTTGTAAGACGAATGTTTAAGCCACTACGCTATTTAGATTTTGGATGGTGTATTTTTTTGGGAAGCTGGACTCTTCGTTTAGCTTAGTTTAGCATATAGACACAATAAAACAGTAAAGCACATGAACATAAACTGTATGTCTTTTTAGCTAAATCTGTGCAAAGTGTAAAAACTGTGAATTGTGTTTTTTATTTTTGGGCTTCTTGATCATAGTTGCAACACTGAACAATTTAAAAAAATAGACTTTAAAATATGCTAACCCAATGAGCTATGTTGTCAACTGTTCTTACTTGCCACTCTATTAGGTATATTTTCCTAGTATGGGGTTGGACCTCTGTTTGCTTTCCAAACTGCTTTAATTCTGTGTGCCTTAGACTGAAGATGGTGCAGGAAACATTCCTGGGAGTTTTTTTTGTCCATATTGACAGGATAGCATCACAAAGATGTTATGGATTTGTCAGCTGCACATCCATTATGTGAATCTCCTGTTTCACCACATCCAAAAGGTACTCTATTGGCATAAGATCTGGTGACTGTAGGGGCAATTTGAGTATAGTGAACTTATTGTCATTTTCAAGAAACCAGTTTGAGATACATGCCACATAACGACATAAGGAGTTCTCCCTGGCATTATTAAAGGAGTCTGATTCTGATTTTGATGATTTGAACATTGTGATATGGTGCGTTCTCCTGCTGGTAACAGTAATCAGAAAATAGGTACGCTGTTGTCATTAACACTCGGGTAGGCTTTGGTGTTCAAATGATCTTCAGTTGGTTAAGGGGCTAAAAGTGTGCCAAGAAAATATACCCTACACCATTACACCATCACCACCTGTCTGACCTGTTAATACAAGTTAGGATGGAGCCATGCAACATTTTTCCAATCTCCTATTTTCCAATTTCGGTGAGTTTCTGTGAACTGTAGCCACAGTTTCCTGTTCTTTGCCTATTTTCACTTTTTCAGACCATTCTCTGCAAACCCTAGAACTGGTTGTGTGGAAAAATTCCAGCAGATCAGCAGTTTCTGAAATACTCTAACCAACTCGTCTGGCACCAGCAGTCTTCAGAGTTACTTAAATCACCTTCTTTCCCCACTCTGATGCTCAGTTTGAACTTCAGCAGGTCATCTTGACCATGTCTACATGCCAAAATGCACTGCTGCCATGTGATTAGCCAACAGGTATACATAATATAGTGGCCGATGAGTGTATATAGTTATAGTAGGAGCAGAACAATAAAGTACCTTCTACTTTGAGAGATGTGGCCTTATTTATGGCACTTAATCATTTCAAAATGCCAAATCAGGTAGTTATAGTCCTATATTTTTTATTGTTTTCTTTACTTTGTTGTTTAGTCTCCAGAATTGTCCAAAGAACTTAACTACTCTGAAACAGCTATATTTTAGCTTAATGACTACTGTAAAATCAGGTCATTAGCCCATTTATTCACTACTCCCATCACTGATGACTTTATTTTTTGTTGTGGATAGATTCCAGTTTCAGATTACAGTACATTAACTGACAAATAAGGTAAGACATGGAGATGAGATTTTGAGTACACAGCTTGTGTTATACCCACTAGGCCTTTTTCTTTTAATTGCATCCTGAGAAGTGTGACAGCTAGGTGGAAACTCCTGCTGGTCGTATTTCCCCCTACTTGCTAAGCCCAATCTGCAAGGTCTCGCTGGCTGTTGGGCTTCTGTCTCACTCGATTAGAAAAACTCTGACAATAGACGCAAGCGACAGCTCCAAAGAGGAGGAATCGGAGGGCTGCCTTCCTCTTTCTCTCGGTCTAGCACAGGCTAGTTGGGTTAGGTGGCAGGCAGACAGACTGCAGCTGGCTGTGTCTGAGTTTGTCTAATCAAAGCCCTGCTTTCCTAGCATTAGCACAGGCATGTCCTTATTTTCACTATATTTTCTCCATATACGCAACTACTTATAGCTGACATATGACAGGGTAATATGGGGGTAGCTGGAGTCAAAAATTATGACATTGTCAGCACCCACATAACAAGCTAAAGCATTTGAAAGCAGTGTATAATGGTGCCAACCTCCTCTAGAAAATCTGTGAAGAGAAAAGTGGTTGTTATTCATTTTATCAAATTCATGGTAAAACGCAAGCCTGTAGAGAAAAAAGTGTTATGCCTGCATTAAATACCTTCACAGAAGCACCTTTTGTGCTCGTATTAGGGCAAACTTCTTGGCCAATCACAAGGCCTTCAAATAGAGAGAGTAGAGACAAGTTGTTGTTACAAATTAATGTTAAACTTGATATTTATACAGCCACGCTTTTAGCAATAAAGCCCTGCCTTTACAAGAACACTATTTGCAAACAGCAATATCTGATAGTTGGAGACTTTTGTCAGAGATATATTACCATACTATACTGTATTTCTACAGTTTAGTGACTTAAAATTAATCATACAGCTCATTTACTTATGCAACTGACAGATCCAAGTGTTCTTGAGCTGGCTTTGGATACTGGTGTATTGATGATGACAAAAAACAATTAGTTGTTTATGTGTAAAAGTCTTTGTGGTTCATGTGTTATGAGATATTTGGTTTTAAAATATGGACATCCCCTGCATTTCAGTCCAGTTTTGCCTTGGTATAATGTTGAATTATGGATTCTCAATTAAAAATTTTTTAAATTGCAATATGAAAGCCACGTATTACTTTTTAGTAGATTGTTAGACTTAAAATGGGACATTTTATTCTGATTTTTTTTTTTTGTTTAAAATTTCCCAGTCATAAGAATGTCTTCAAAACGTATTCAACATCAGTGAACAGCACGAGTCTGGGGAACTTGCATGCTGGCAATCCAGGGTGGTTTTGCTACACGCACAACTCATCTTCCCTCTAACTTTTATAACAAACAAATCATTAGTGAGGTTACAAACTGTTTCCTAAAAAAGTTCTCTTCAAAAGGAAGACCTGGAGATCAGGTATTAGAGTTATTTGGTATTTCTTCACAATCTCCTGCTGAACTTGGCTAAAGATCATGCTGTGATCAAACACAAATGACTGTGCTCAGTGTGGATGTTTCTGTTCCTTTTTATCTTGGTTTTGTGCCTGCTCTCACTCATTAGCAGCAACACAATTTGCCAAACAGAGGCAGTCATGCAGACAGGCAAGGGTTCAAACTGATGGACTTTGTCAACTCACATTAATCCTGACAGTGATGATTAGAAAGAATCTCCTGCTGAAAATTCCTAATGACTGGAATGCTCGTCTTGATGAGAAAAGCCAGTGTCCATGCCTTGCTTGCTATTTCTTTATGCTCTTGAATTGTCTTCAAGGAAATTTTTTGTATTGATAACATGCTCATAGCAAAAATGTGAGAGGCAGGAGTGCAGTACAATGAAAAGGACCTCACGGGAATCCCTAGCATCACAGAGCAATGATGGCACTTTGGGCAGTCACTGCCAACAGTCCAAAGGATGGCTTTGATATTTTCTCTGTTACATAAGATCTGTGGTGTGCCACATAGCTGAAACCAGAGATTTACATCCCATCAAACAAATTCCAAAGCTAAAATGAGAACAATTTAATATAGTGTAAATTTGTATAATTGTTTTATAGTTACGGAGAGTAAGCAATTTTCTGGGAATGATGAGCCACTTTATTTCACACTCATACACGTGGACAGTTTTGTTACTGTCACAAACAGACCACACAGTGTTCCCATCTACCCATTCATCATGGCATTTCAAACTTGAAAGATTGACCTACCCAAAACTGAAACAGTCTCCAAAACTTTGAAATGGCGACTATATGTGGAAGTTGACTTTTCATGGTTAGCAAATTGGCCACTTCGAGAACAAAGCCTAAGTTTTGAAATCATTTTATGTGGCATGCTTGTGAAAACAAGGCTTCTTTGTAGGGGAGTTGTTTGCTTGCAGCACAGGCCTGTAAGCAGTTTTTTGTTTGTTTTTTTTAGCTCATCCACCATTAGCGCCAGTGATCTAATACCATGGTGAGGTGTCTGTTGTCTGTGCCTCCCTCCAGAATTCAAAGAATCGCTTCTCCTCCTATAGTATTGCTCAGAATGTAATCAAACTTACAAACAATGATCACCTTTGCCCAAATTGGGATCAAGGGCAAGCTCATATTTGTTGTTTGACAGGTGCTTTTTCATTTTCACAAGAATCACTACTCCTATGAGTTTTGGTGTGTATTGTAATTTTTTATAAAATGTGTTTGCGTGCACCCCTCTGCCATCTGTGTCATCATTAGGTTTATTTATGACATATTAATCTCTAAATCTAGGTTAGGGTCAGTCAAGGACTGAGAGGGGTGTTGTCCTGGATTAGACTGTTTAGAAGCCTCCGTGGCTTCTAAGTGGATGTTAATTCTCAGTAATGTATCACTTTCTTTCTATACTTCACACATTAAAAAATAACTTGAATTGTGAAGGATTCTGAGTTGGATGTGCTACTACGTCGCTGACTTTCTGGTTTTACCTGAGAATCCTGGGGATTTTCAGGGGTCCATGCTTGACTGATATGGGTAAATACTGATGTCTTTCTTTAGGGAAAAACTGTCTATATGTCTTGTGGTCAAGTAATTCTATTTTGAATAAAGTGCTCATTAGGAGGAACTGTCAGTTCTGTTGGCAATGAGATGCTCAGACATGAACCGTCTCCTGAGAATGTTGTCTTAGTGGAACATGCCCTCCTAACTGACTTGTAATGCATTCCCACAATTTAATGAAGCACAACACATTTCCATCTTGTGAAAGTGCTTTGAGGAAATGCCACTTCGGTGCTTTATTGTCACAAAAGATGAGAGGTTTCCTTGCTAAGCTGAACAAATACGTAAACCAGTGCTAATATGAATTTCTGCAGTGTTCATGCTGTTATCAAAGAGCTTCAGAGAAGATAACAGGACAAATACAGGGTGTAAAATGGTTACATGGAGAATTGTGAAGCATTGACAGCCTCTCATTTGGGGTTCATGGACGTGGTGTGGTGTATGATCAGTGGTGGGGAGCCGGTTCAGTGGGATGCCATCAAGGACCCGTCTACTCTTATATGAAGCCACCCCAAGTGATTCATTAAATCGTATCTGTGACCCAAGGAGGTTTTGGGAAGGAAACCAAAACCACAGGCATTCCCACCACCCCATTCCCACCACCCAATCCTGGTAGAGATGAGAAAATTCTTTTGGCAGAGACATGCTTCAGTGGCTTTCCCAACTTCATTTTCTCCCTATGTGCTAAAATCAGGCTATAATCCATTGTAAAACGCTACAGCTTCCCACAGACATGCATCCAAAGAAATCAAAAGCCAGAGATTTGTCTCATAATTTTAATAAGTCAGTGAAAATTATGCAAACATGTTAGCATAATTGTCTGATATCCAGGGATCAGTTTGTGCTTTTTATGTACCTTCAGAAATAAATGCTATATGAGATCATGAAAAACCTCACCAGCAAAGTGACAAGGCTGCTACCATTCACAGGCTCTAATCTAGTCGTAACCCAATCCATGCACAAGGCCTTTTGTGTACAAACGAGCCCTCTCAGTCACTTCAGCCCTGGAGCTTGTGGTCTGCATTCCGCCTGTCGTAGACACAAGCTGTCTAAATAAACGCTCGCCGTTGCCTCTTTATTCTGGTGGCAGCTTGTGTTTGGGGGGCCTCTGGCGCTTTTATGCCAACATCCATGCTGCACACATGCTCATGAACATCCGCAGACCAAAACAGTGGCATGCTACCAGGCTAACACATACAGCACACAGCAGACACCAGCTGGGGACCTGTTAACAGCCAAATAACATCAGTCTGTCAGGGAACAGCTTGACGCTGGTGCTGCCTGTTCATTCTTGTGTCGAGCTGTATCGCCTGCAGCAGACAGGAATGGACTTTCAGTTGGCACTCATGGCTGGTATCACATGTGCTAAGTGTCATTGCCAGACCCGATGGCCTTGTTCGTTCTGCTCAGACTACACAATCAGCCTGGAGGCCCAGTCCTCCAAGTCTGCAGACAGCATCTGCTGGCCTCCACTGGGACAAAAGTGATCCCACAGGCTGTTAATGAAGAATTCTATTTTAGTTTGTTCAACAACACTTATTCCAAGGGTTTGTTGATTAAACCTGTTCACTCATTTTATTGGTGTTTGGATGCTTCAGGGTCATGCAGAAGGGCTCCATTGCAAAGCCTAACTGGTGTTCTTAGCCTGCATGCTTATATTTTGTACCTGTTGCTGATTCCTTTTGCTGTCTCTGCTTAATAACTACTTCCTACACACTTTCATGTGTGGTCTGTACTAATAACATCTCAGAGACTCCACTCCTGATCCAAATGCCAAAACATGCCAAAGACGTAAAAGGATTGTGAGAGGAAAGCATTTCACTTCATGTACAATAATTACACTGCATTCAAAAGTAGAAGAGTCCTTCATACCTTTCATAATGAAATAATGACGAGCAAAGTGAGGCATCCTAGAGACACTAGATATTATTTTCTACAAATGTTCAGGTTGAAATGTCGAGTTGAGGAAATGCATTTCCTAAAATGCATTTCAAAGAGCCTAGGGAGCTGACTTCCACTTAGTCTCAGGTAAAGATACTTGATGCATCTTTCTGACGAGGTCTGAGTCAAATCTACCAGGAGATGTGACAGGTTCTTTTGTGGACTGGTTGTTTTCTTTCAGTTTAAAGCTTAGTGCCCACTTATGCAAACTTGATTACTAGTCAACGCAACGTGAAATTTATAATGATGGCCTTTATGAAATATTTACTACTCTTGTGAGCCATTGTGGAGAAGTTACAATAAGGATATGAAATGTAATGAATTGGTTAGGAATCAGAATTAAAATATTACAAATATACATATGTTATAAGGTATTTATGATTATCACTGCCTCGCAACTGCTTTGTGATACTTCTTTAAGGGAAACTGAACTGAACTGGCCTGACATAGTTACAAAAGATTAGATTGCATTTATGCCATTTATAAAGCAATTATAACATTCTATACCACTGTTGTGACATGTTGTGAAGATTTACTAAATCATAACCTTTCATTTTGGAAATTTCAGAATTGGCAGCCTGACTTTAACGGCAATACGAGAGATTTATGAAATCTTGAAAATCATTACAACATTCAACAAATTCAGTGGTGATGTAATTACAACACAGTTGGGATTCATTATCAAATGACATGGACGAAGATCACGTATATTCATAATTATTTCTGTGTATATGGGATCGGAGCTTGAGAAGCTATGATGGTCATGCATGAGAGATATAAGGATTTATTTGCCTAGTAGAATACTCTTAAAACATCTTATGCCTGTGAGAGTGACAATATGATTTAATTTTATCTATCTGAGGGATATTATGGTTTCTTTTTGAACCTCTTCTGACTTTTATCCCTCACCACTCCAGTTAGCTCTGCTGCGGTCCATGAAAATTTCAGCATCTTTTCCTGAAAATGACGGAAAAATAATGAACCTCTTGTGTTTGGCTACAACTTTGAGTGAACACAAAAGTATTAGTATCTGTAATGCTCTAATGATGTGGATGTATCTGTGACAGTTTAGGCTTATGCTGCTTTAAATTACCAGCAGACATTTAGGGTCTCTGACGTTCTTGGTCAGCACAGATACGGGATAAGGAGTAAAGGACTTTCTGTGGAACTTAAAGAGTGTGTAATTCTTTTAAAAAGGCTGCAAAAAGAGCTCCAGAAAGTTTGTCAACTTGGACTCATCCCCATTCCCCCTCCTGTATCAAACCATAGAAAGAGCCAAGGCCTTGGTGAATCAAAAGCACAAATTGACCCTGTTCCATCGCTTGTCATCGAGTCTCATTAAAGGCTTGGTTTTTGAGACCACAAGCATCTGGATTTAAAAATAGGAACCCAAAGTGCCTTATTGTGTCCCCATTTGGTTTGTTTATTTATTTCATGTAAGCTGTGCATCATGCAAAGCATTTTTTGGGCGGCCTTTGTTCATTATACTTGTTTGCACATTGTTGCACTGTACAAATACCTTAGTGAATTAAGCCCAGATGTCAACAGTGGAATGCCAGAGGTAGGCTTTGGCAGAGGGCGCTTTGGCCACCCCTCAGCTCAGATAAATACAGTCAATGCTAAGCATGTCAATTATATCTACCTCTGTGGCCAGAGTCAATAGCCATGTAGCGCGCTGTCCAGCAATTACACTTCTCAAAATTAATTTTATTATAAATCTTGACAAGGAAAATAAAATAGTGATGGTGCTGAGTTTTAAACGTGCCTACTAATGACTTGCTTTAAAAACTGTCCCACCCCCGGGCGGCAATGTTTCAGCAAGCTGCTTCAGAGGGCGCCAATTGAAATTCAGCAAATATTTTTTTATGACAATCATTACTGTGAAGTCACCACAAAGTCCAGTGAACTCCAGTGATACTGTCAAACAGGAGACAGGAACTTGGATCTCTTTTCTCAATCTCCTCTCACACACATTTATGTATCTAATATTTTTGGCTTGGGTTAAGAACTCAGCGGGTGACAATGTGGGAGTGTTGGGTAATAATATGAAATACAAATTTTGTTTAACTTTTTTCAGATAAATTGTGATCTGTTTCACTCTGTGGTATTAAAAGCGCTGGTCTGGAGGATGTTTTTATGCCAAGTTTTGTGCTATGTAAGAAATATTGTTTGTAATATAATGCAATCAAAGCAGTTTATAGTTTTACACAAGCTACAGATTTTTAAAGTATTTTTTGATATACTTCACTCAGTTGCTTTCCCTAATTATTAGGCTTTTTTTTTTTTTTTTATTTTAACCATTAAAAAAA
>VUQH01055351.1:0-12306 GCA_015106775.1 Etroplus canarensis | reverse complement strand
ATTTTTTTTTTTTTATTATTATGTTTTTTTTTTTTTTTTTAATTTAACCATTAAGAAAAGCCACAAACATTTGCTCCTCTGTCCTGCCGATATCTGTGACGAGAAGCATTGTGTTCTCATTGTCATGAGCTTGATATAACTTTTAAAGGAAACTGACACTGGTGCCCCCCTCCTTAACGCTGATTCAAGCATAAAAAAGGCACCTAACTCAAAGGTTGAACTAGTGTTGTGCATACATATAACCGATAATTTAGCAAAGAACCAACTTTAAATTGCTAGTCACTTTGTTACTAGTGGCCTGATGCAAAACACATCATTTGTTCCCATTTTTTTAGTGGCACCTGTTAAAATAAGATAACACAGTTTGATAGGCATAAAATAGTATTTTTTCACCAAAGAGTTATTAACTGAAAACTTGGCATATCTCAACAAGGAATGCAGTGTGTCCTTAAAAAACTGGACAAATGGAGAAGAAAAGAAGAAGTGGCAGTCCTAAACAATATCTACAGCTCATGAACAGTATCTGAAAGTCAGGTTCTTTAGAAATAGGAGGAAAAAACATCCAGCAAAGACCTGATACAGGACCTATAAGATGCATGAAGCCTCATCAGAAATTATCTCAAGGGTGGCTGCCAAGAAGCCATTCTTAAGAAAGGGAATCAGGGAGAAAAGACTGAAGAATGCTAAAATAAATAAGAACTGGACTGAAAATCAGTGACAACAGGTCTAAAGGAGTCCTGAACCCTAATTCAAATTTTCCTTCAAATCTTCATCAATATGTGTGGAATATGTTAAGAGAGAGGTACAACAGTGAGTGTAAAACACGGTGGAGGCTCTGCCATGGTATGGGACTGCATTTCAGCCAGTGGTGTTGAGGATCTTGTCAAAACTGATGGAAACATGAATGCAGAAAAGCATCATCAGATTTTGATCCACCATGCCATACCATATGGAAAGCATCTAATTGGCTGATTCATTTTCAGCATGACAGTGATCCCAAACACACTGCCAGTGCAGTAAAAGCGTACTTGGATAGAAAAATACACAGTGGAACAATATCAGTCATGGATTGGCCTCCCTAGAGCCTGGATCTCAACATTATTGAAGCAGTACGGGATCATGTTGACAGACAACGGAACAAAAGATGAGCTTTGGAATATCCTTCAAGAAGCCTGGAGAACTACTCCTGAAGACTATTTAAAGAAATGACAAGAAAGCTTGCCTAGGAAAGTTCAGGCTGTGTTGAAGAATAAGGGTGACCATAACAATTATTGAACTTTAATCTCATTAGAATTGTACAAACTCGTTTTTTCCATATGTGCTGTATTTCCGTTTATGCTTGCACATGTTTCAATAAATCATTGAACTTATTTCTCATTTTCATAGGAAACTATAAGGAAATGAGGTGTGGCTTAAAACTTTTGCACAGTACTGCACGAAAGCTACAAAACCAAATATTTATATTCCTTCAACGTCTACACTACATACAGACGTGGATGCACACTGCATCTTAGCAGAGGCAAGTGCCATTTGTTAGCGCAAATCCGTTTCCTGTCGTACCTTTGACTTTGTAAACAGCGTATTTTTTTAGAAGTTAGAAGCTGTCACTTGAGTCTGCTTTGCAAACCATATTGTAGGAGTTGCAAGTTATGGATTTCCGTAGCCTGCTCTTTTAATGCATCAGCAGGCTGATTTAAGAAGGGTCAAAGCTTTCTTGCCTTTTGTGTCAAACACAATTCCTCAGTCCTGCATGTCTGTCTGATCTCTTCTGCATTTCATTCCAGTCAGCATTTTGTCTTTGAGAATAGCTTTTGTTTCCATAGGTGTTCTTCTACAGAACAGCCATTACATATACAAAATAATCCTTAGCAAGCAGAGTCATGGACAGACGTACTTATTGTGGTTAGATGCATCTGACACATATTGTAGAGCGAGAACTTGACCACCTTTCAAGTCTTTCCCTCCTTTTTTTTTGAGTTGTGTGCCACATTGTTTGCTGAATGTTAGCATAACTGCTGTGGTCCGTCCAGGGGGCACAAAGGTCATCACAGAGTTATTTGAGGGTTATGCACCCATCCTGCCTCCTCACTGCTAATGTCAATCAGGTTAACTATAGCTCACTTATTGGGCAATTATAGCAAGTGTATCCAACAGACATCCAAAGGTCAAACTCTGCTGTATAAGAATAAAAATGTGGGTGCTTAGTTGCAGTAAGTGAATTTTAGCTTCTTCAAAGAGGATGAAACCATGTAAGCTTTCTTAATGTCATATTGACTTTTTAGCGACAGTTTTACAATTAATGTGTGATGTAATTACACTTTACTCATTTTAATAATTTCAAAGTACAGATGTTGTAGTCTCATATCAAGAATATATTATCAGATATACCAGCTACCAAATATAATGAATACACTGATGTGACAGGAAAAATTTAATTGCTTGTTCTTTTTTCTCATCTTTTTTCTCATGTTCCACCTCTCACAGGCTCTTAAAATTTGGCTCAGGCAGTCAGACAAAAGGCACTGACCCATTACAAAATAAGGATGCATGCATTGTGTATATTTCACATCTATGGTCATATTGTGGGCATTTGAGTAAGGAAGTGTTTATCACATATCTTTTCTGTGCAGATGAAGCTCAGAATCTCAAATTTAAGTATGGACTAAAGCTCTTACCACAAGTGCACATTTGATCCCGCTCAGCTTTTTAACAGTCTAATATTTTCCTGTTTCCTCTACTTCTATCTGTATGATGCAGAGCTACTCGAGACTGTTTCCTTAATGATCTGCAAACTACCCTGAATTTAAAGTAGACGCTCGCGTAATCTGTGGGCCAGAGTCTGAGTGCTCAAGGGCAATCCGCACTCCAGCAGACCTGCCTGTCGATAATTTCCCAATCCCCTTCTCACTTTGCAAAGTAAACACACGTCTGCTCTCCAATTAACTACTACAGTTCCTTGAGTGTTATTGGTGTGTGAGTAATCGGGGTCTACAGCTATTCATTGCACTTCAGTGTCAGCTTCCAGCCTATATAAATAGTACAATAACATTTTTCTTTGCTGCAATTATCACGTTGGAACCGCGAGCAAATTAGAATCTTTTTTTTATTGTGGGATAACTAACCTTTAGAGGGGTTGACCTATGAGGTTCCAAATGTGTTTGCAGAATATTTCATACACTTCTGATGGAAGGAATAATGACTAATCTCTGCTTCTACTGCTACCCAGTGTGAACAGTTATGTGGCTATGTCTTAGTTTATTCTGCAATTCTTGCGGTACAAAAGCGATATATTGCTCCATAACAACTCACACAGTGCATATGAAAATGAGATGTCTTTTGTTGAATTGGTGGACAAAGTGGCGCTGTAAAATGCTGCTCTTTTAAACTGATTCAAAGAACAACATTTTGGGGGCTTTTTGTTGGATTGTAAAAAGGCGCTAACACATTCAGTGGGATGTGGGAAGTGGTTGCTTGTTTAACTGGTTCTCTTCAGACAGTGGTGAGGTTTTTCTGTGCTGTCACCAAAGTAGATGGCACAGGTTAACAGGTAAAGTGAAATTACTTGAATATTGTTGCTCTTCAGGAAAGGAAAAGTTAGAAGTAACAGGTGGTTACAATTAGCAAATTGGTTTGGAGGGAAACGATCATTAATGCGGTGCTTTATCAGAGCTATTTCCTCTTCCTTCCTGCAGCCTCTACAGGGCTGTGTTCAGATTTATAGCCCTGCTGTTTTCCCCCCTCTGCCTTCTTCTGTTTCTCCTGTCAGATACAGTCACAAAAACACAAAGTCAGCCACATTATTGTGTTGCTTGCAACATCACCATGGTACATTTTAGTTAAACATCAAGTTTAGTTTTTTCACAGTAATTAGTTAGAATTATAGCCTTCTATTCCCTTAAAAATATTTTTGTATTCTATTACAGTACTCTGCAGAAGTCTTCAGCCAGCCCCATTTCTTTGTATTTTGCTAGAAAAATGGGAAATATGTGAAACAATTTATTGGGAAGTGCAAAGATAAATGTAAACATGGTATATAAGGCAAAAACAGAGTTTGTGCAGTTATAACAAGCTTAAAAGTCAAAAACTGGTATGACCACCTTTATTCTTCACCGCAGCTTGGATTTTTCTTGCAAAATTCTTGTAATTTCCTGGAGTACTCTTCAGGAATAGTTTCTTTAGTTTCTTGAAGTGCATTCCAAAGCTTCAGTCTATGACTGACAAGACACATTGCGTGTTTTTCTATCCAGGTAGGCAGTGTGTTAAGGATCATTGTCATGCTGAGAAATAAAGCTGTTGCCAGAAACTTTCCAGATGGTGGATCAAAATGTCCTTTTAATAATTCTATACTAGATGAAATGCAGCCCCAGACCATGACAGAGCCTCCACCATGTTTTATACATAACTGTAGACTCTTACTGTGGTACCTCTCTCCTGACCTCCTCTTTACTTGTTGATGAAGATATGAACCAAAAATTTTAAATCTGGGTTCATTTCTTTATAAGAAATCAGTATTGTCACTGATTTTCAGTCCAATTATTGTGTAATTTGGCATATCTCAGCATTTTCTCTATGTTTCTCTTCATCAAGAAGGTTAACAGGGAGCCACCCTTCCACTGAGAACATTTCCGATGAGGCTTCAGTGAACAGTAGATATAACCGAGTGCCAAATGCATCCCTTAGGTTCCATTTCAGGTCTTTGCTAGATTTTTTTTTTCCTAGTTCAGGTGTTTGTTGGATATTTTCCCCTATTTCTAAAGGACATGACCTTCAATATTCAGTGGCTTAACAAAGGAAAAAAATCCTCTGGAGAGGGTTGGGTACAAGGACTGGACTGAAAATCAGTGAAAAGCAGCAGTTAGTGTCCAAAGAAAAACTTTTAAAGATCCTCCAGAAAGCCTGGAGAACTATTGCTCAGGGATACTTTTAAAAATGACATAAAAGTCTACCTCCTTGGAAGCAAAATATAAAGAAATGAGGAGTGGCTCAAGACTTTTGCACATGACTGTATTTCTTCCATTTTCTTCATTGTAAGGAAAAGAAAAGAAGCCATGCATGGGCCACTTGACTTCTATATAATCTCTTTTTCTTTCCCTCCACACACCCATCACCATGTCATCACTGGTATCTTCCTTCCCACAGAAGACCTTAGTTTTTCTCTCTCTTCAATCAGCATCCCTTCTCTTAGCCTCTTGTTTACGCAAACTCCTTCTTTCTGGAGGCTGCCATGGGTCGGTAATGATTTTTCCCCTCACAGGCTTCTCCTCTCAAATCCCCCTTCTCCCGTAGATTGTGGGTGGCAGTCTCACAGAGAGCTTTCCTTTTATATATGGTAAACAAACAAACAATTACTGCCCCAATAACCATTTACAAAACAATTTGGGGGATTTGATTACTTTCAATATATCCCATCCTTTTTTGAAGTGTTTGGTTTATGCAACAAAAAATATCAAGTTAGAAGGTTTTTTTTTTAAATTTACCCCAAAATAATAGCTTTAATTTGAAGCATGTGCATTGCTATGAACAAAGACAACTGTGTTCCCTTCTCCGTCTCCGACTTCCCAGTCATCACTGTTAAAAGAGGCTGCCTCATTTCCTTTTATTATTCTGTATTAGTGATTTTGATGAAAGGCAGGCACTGCTACTCAAAATGTGAGAAAACGTCTTTGGTGGTTTTCCCTCACTGTAATCGATACACATGCCTGGATTTAATCAAGCTTGCTCTATCAGTGTTAACACAGCAACTCTAATTGGCTTCCTGTACAAAACAGCAAAGTCCTAATCTTTGCTGGCTATCACAGTTTGCCAGATATTATTTAAGTGATGTCTAACATACAGTTACACTTAGGATCAACTGAAAAGATTTGCTTTGGTTTCTGATTTTTATTTCTATTATGTGTACAAAACAGTCCGTAGGAGCACCAGATGTCCATGGATGCTACGTTTTGAGCTAAACCTGGTTGAACAATTATAGCTGGTGGTGGGGCATCTGTGGTAATGCAGATGCTTTCTGTCATGGTGAAGAGAGAGCTGAGTGTTTAAGCACAGCTGTCAATTTACTAGTCAGTCAATGTTCCTACTTTCACATATGGTCATGAGCTTGAGATCACAGTTACAAGGGGTAGAAATGGGCTTCCTTCGAAGGGTGCTTGTACTCTCCCTTGGAGATAGAGTGAGGAGCTCAGTCATTCAGGAAGGCCCCAGCCATTTGAGGTGGTTCAGCCATCTGACTAGGATGCCTCCTGGATGTCTCCAAGGGAAGGTGTTTTTGACATGTTCAATTGGGAGGTAGACGCAGGACATGCTGGAGAGATTAAATGTCTTGCTTGGGAACGCCTTGGTGTCCCCAAGGAGTAGCTGGAGGAAGTGGCTGGGGAAAAGGAGGCTTGGGTGTCTCTGCTTCAGTTGCTGCCCCCGTGACCCAGACCCAGATATGCTTCAGTAAAAGGATGGATGGATGGCCTACGATGAAATTACTGTACTTGTTTTGTTACTGAGTCAGAAACTCCCCTGTCAGATAAGGCATAAAAGTTAAAATACAGATTAGCACATTTTTGAGATTGCACACCTTTATTTTTTTTTCATCATATCCATAAATTGAGCACTCACATATGTTTACACCCAACCTACAAAGCAATCTAATCTTCTACTCTGCTTCTAATGTGACTGCCTCTAGCTGCTCTGGCTGCTGAAAACTATCTGCATCACTGCTGACATCACATCACATTCTTAGGCTAGTTCTCCAACCCACAAGCCCACTGGTGCTGCTTTGTGGACAGTCAGCAGGAGAATGGTAGTGTTTGTGCGAGGCTCTCTGTTGCAGGGGTTCTGAGACTTCGTTGGCTGCTGTTTTGTTTTTTATTTTTTGGGCCACAAATGCTGCTTTAAAGCAAAAGTTGCCATTCTGTCGGTGCTGTGGATGACTCTGGCACTTTATGTGTGCTTGCATAGTTTATTTATTTTTCCCCACTCACTTCATTTGACATACAGTCTCAGTCACAGCCACCAGTGTTAGTGGCTTCATATACTTTGTCTGCTGCCTGCTTTAAGTTTAAGGATCATCGTGCTTTATGCTATTTATTTCAGTGGCGGGGAAATGTGTGTTCATACTTACCCAAGGCCTGCAGTGGTTTTTGCATATTTTCCTATTGTGGTAGTGTTGCTTTTGTTATGTGGGGTCATTTTGTATTGCTGCAGTGTAAGCAAAAATCTTGGTCATAATGGTGTACTCTGTATTAGCTTTTTATAGCTGTGAACTGTTGTCTTTTTCAGCAATATTGCCTTCTTAGAAATTATTGTTTGTCAAGTGCAAAAGAAAAGTTTTACCATAAAAATAATTTAAAATATTTTGAGAATTTTCTCTACTATCTGTCTTTTGATATTACTTTTTAATGGCTGAGTTGTCATGGATTTCACTACTGCACCTCTTTGCCGTAGATATTTGTGATTCTGACTAGATAATCTTCATTGCTTGCATATTTTAGCTGCATCTGAAGTTGATTCCTGCACTTAGATTTATTTATCTTTGTTTACAAGAATGAATAATTGCTCCAGGAAATTAAGTTAGCAGGGTCATCATGGCAAATCCCATGTCAAATACTTTCACAGTTTAGGTGGTTAGTCCTTTGGTTCTCTTACTTGTAATTCAATCTAATACCTCAAGAAATGCTTTCCTGATGAGTTTATGTTCTCAGTCATTTGTTTCCATTTATAAACTCATGTGGTTGAAGCACTGCCCACAAGTCACAGGAATCACTATTCCTCCTGGAGTATAGTCACATTTTAGTGAAACTTACACAAAATGATCACTCAATGGGCCTTTACCCAATTTAAGTTCAAGGTCACATTTGTTATATTATGGGCACTTTTTCATTACCATAAGAATCGCTACTTTTATATTGGTCTCAGTTGTAGTGTTCATAAAATGAGTATTTGTGTATGACCTTCTGCCATCTAATAATAAATGCGTTTTTTTGGGTTTATATATGGCATAATAATGTCTTAAGATAGATTAAGACCAGTCAAGAACTACTTCTCAACAGATGTATCCCTTTCTTTTTGTACTTTACACATTGTAATAACTTGTGAACTGTGATAGATCATGAACTGGATGAGCTACTGCATCACTGATGTTCAAGGTTTTTAACTCAGCATGATGTTAAATTATGGTCATATTAGGCTAAAATAAATGAGAAAGTAGGTTATGCTTTACAGCATGACTACTTTGAGCAGGCAGTGTCCTCAGTTTGTCAGATCCATGTCACAGTCTTGATGTCTGCTTAAAAAAAGTTGAAAAAGTCCAAAACCCAAAAGGGTGACGTCATTATGGCTCAGTTCTTTTAAAAAAATACAGTCTGTGTTCTAAGCTATTGTGAAATGGCAGTGTCTTTGGCTTCAGGGCAAATATGAACTCTATCAATCCTCTGTATTTACCACATCTTAAATATTCATTCCCAGAATATCCACAAAGCAGAGCTGGTTGATGACAACTGTTTAGTCCTGGTTTTGTGAAATTCAGAGAGTAAAATGCCTCATCTCAATAGTGCTCTGGAGAGGGCATTTGGAGTTGCTTCATTTGCAGATTCGTTGCTGTCAGAGGTATAATGTACAACCGTGGTATATTGTCATCTAACATTTTGATCCTTTTTGTAGCATTGAATAGGATGGATGATTTGGCATGTTATTATGTCGGCCAGGAAAGCTCATGGGTTATCACAGAAAAACCCCAAAACAAAATACAGCAATTACCCAGGAGAATTGAAATGTCAAGGCAGGTTTAGCATTTCCAGCAATAGAAATTGCATTTCAGACATACTTCCAAAGTTTTATAAAGTACTGAAGGATGTTTTCTCCAGCAGATGTGTTGCATTTAACTTTCTAAGCAGGTTAGAGCATTGCCTGTCTAGGAAGACTTAAGTTAAATGCTTTGGGACTTTGTTCAGCATAGGTTCAAGTCATAATATGAACTGTGGTTTATTAGGAGTGTTTCTGAATGGCCTGATGAACTTTTAAGTGGACCTACTATGCTTTTCCTTATTTTTAATCACATAAACTGTTATAATGTTGAATGTTCATATTAAACACGACCAAGGTTTAAAATAATAAGGCCCGTATGTGAGCTCAGGTTCCACACTGAAGGCTAGGTTTCAGACACCTTTTTCTACTGTTGAGGAGTAGGGGATATCCTTAATATTGTCATCTCAGGCACGGGGGATAAATAGAGGGGCTGCACAAGAACTAGATAAAAAAGGATAATTTTTAACTGAATAGGGAAACCCTAGTAGAAATTAGGAATAAAATTGTGGAGCTAGAAATTAGCATAATAGGCATTTTGTACAACAACTTCTTTTTACTTATTAATCAAATGCATGGTTATGGTGGTGGAAAGGGGCCTAGAGAATAGAGATTAATTAATTTTAAGGACTCTGGCTTTAATAGGACACCCTTTCTTGCTATTTTATTGGGACATCTATAATTACCTTGGTAACCACAGCAAGCAATTCCATTAAATTTTGCCATGGTTCAAGAGCAGCTTGAGAACGAAGGTACTCTTAAGTAGCAAACTTTTCATTTTGATGTGAAGAATTATAAAAAAGCTCAAGCTTTGAGAAATAAAAGTCACCATAGACAGTGTTTAATGAAAGTATAAATCTGACATATATGGGAATAACCTGTCTGTAACAGAACCAGGAACATGAACAAGGGTAAAGATTTACCATCACATGAGCACCTAGTCTGTCTAAAGGTTGGTGTCTAGAATCCACCCTCTGAGAGACTTGAAACCAAGTGGAAACCCCCTTTGCTTACATGCAGCTGTCACCACCTGCCAAGGAATTCAGAAAACCAGAGTGGTGAAGTCAAAACAGCTTGTGACCTTGTCTGAAGCATCTAACCCTCACAGGTCTCCGGTGTACTGTATTTTGCACCATGGGAAGCACCTGTCTCTGCGGCTTCCTTTAAATACAATCAGGATCTCACCCATCAGTGTTCAATTATCCTTAAAAGAGTCGTTAAAAGTAGTCCAGAAGTAGAGAACTTGGAAAGGGTTTTCCTCTGTCCATTTGGCATCTGCTGAACCATTGGTCGACAAGACAGGAACAAGGCATTTAGGGAGGAAAATTTAGAGGGAAAAACGGAAGCGTCTCTGGTATGGGAAATGTCAGCTGCCGTACATCTGCTTTTATGAATGTGTCATCAGAGTGTTTGATGAAGCAAAAAGCATGTTATTCAAAAATATAATGAGACAACTTAAGGCATTTCTCAATTTTGAATTAAATCTGAAGGTCAGGTACCTTCGAGTGAAATCTTTTTATATTATGCCAAGAATTTTGAAAGTTGTAGTTCCCACATTGTCTGAAAGTACCCTTCAAAAAATAAGAAGAGCATCCCAAGGGATTGCCAGTCTGCAATGATAAAAGACAGATCTACTAGCATCCAGTCTAGTCTTTCCACACCAGCTCCAGATCCCCTCACTATGTCTTTGGGGTGAGCACTGAGTAAAGACAGGTTGCTAAGGTTGGAGACTCATTTGAGCTCTAAATTCCCACACCCTCCTTCTTCCCGTGCTTCTTTTTCCTTTGCATCATATGCCTGGCAGCAGCACAGCCTCAGCAGCGCCCATGATGTAACTCCAACTACCCACTCCACAAATCACACACACAGCGGGTAAAGGGGCTTTTCATACTGGGGGTGTACTCCTGCCCTCTGTGGTAAAGTTTCACATGCGTAATGTCTTCTGGCAACGTCATGCTCATGTCCTACATCTTGTTAAGTGACAGGATAACAACTAAGCTGTTTACTGATTGTACAGCAACTGAACAATTGCAGTATTGTGCAGGCTATTCATTGACATTGCATTTACAGTTCCAGGGAGCAACAGACTGACATTGAGGAGTATGGGATAAATGTATCCCTGCACTGGAAAGACCTTAGGGCTGACTGCATAAACAGTTCAGTGCCTGAGCTGTCTGTATTAGCTATCAGCCTCTTTGGAACAGAGTCAGTGACAATACATTACTACTACTTTGTTGCTGATTGTGGATGAGAATATCAACAGCAGCATGTGCCAACAAATAAACGTCTGTAACCAGCAGATTTTTAGCTGTGTTTAGCATTAGGAAAGATAGACAGTCAACAAAATCTTAGCTAGTTAACAAACCAGACATATCTTCAACTGGCTGCTCATGCATTGGAGTAGCATCTTGTCATCTAACACAATCCCTCTGGAAAATTCTCCCATTTGTTTACTCGCTTAGTCATATTGAAAGATTGATACCACTTATGGAGGACATGAAGAGGGCTGGTGTGACATAAGAGGATGAAAGGGTGAGATAGAGGCAGATGATCTGCTGTGGTGACCTCTAAAGGAAGCAACTGAAAGAAGAAGATGATGTCCAAATGGTTGATATACAGAGTAACAAATCTGGCTGGGTTCAGTGCAAAGGTTAAGTAAAGCTGCCATCTAACATGAACAGTAAGTAAAACAGTATTTGGAGAAAGGATTGGGCCGCACCTCTTAATCATTCAATTCAGGAATGTCATTTAGTCCTATTGGCACAGGTAATCAAGCACTTAGTCATGCAGTCTGCCTTTACAAACACTTGTGACAGAATTCTAGTGTGATACTCGATATATATCGTATACAATATAGGATGCCACCATTACAACAAATCATTTTGTGAAATTTCTTCCTTACTAGCTAACCCACGATCAACTATGTATAAGTGTTATTATTGTGAAGTGGAAGCATTTAGGGACCACAGCAGTTCAGCCACGAGGTGGCAGACCATGTAAAGTTACAGAGTGGGGTTGCTGAGTGCTGAGGTGCATAAGGGGTAATAGTCACCAGTGCTCTGCCTACTCAGTAACTGCAGAGTTCCAAACCTTCTCTGGCATTCATTAGTAAAAAAACGGTGTACTGGAAGCGTCAATGGGTTTTCATCAATGAGCAGCTGCATTCAAGTCATTTGTCGCCAAATGCAATGCATTGGATGGAGTAGTGTGAATCATAGCACCACTGTACTCTGGAGCAGTGGAAGTGTGTTCTGTAGAGTGACAAGTCATGCGTCTATATTTCGTGACTCCACGGGGTGGAAAAGGCATAATGCTATGGAGTTATTTTTCTGGGGTTGGCCTGGATCCCTTAGATCCAGTGAAGGGAACTCTTAATGCTTCAGCTTAGGACTGGCGTCCACTAGAGCGCCGACAAGATTAGGAACGGTTGCGGAGTCAAATTATGTCATTTCGGCATACTTTCCGTGTCAGACGCGGAAAAAGTGTGCGAATCATCGATTCCTGAGACAACACTAC
>VUQH01055350.1:15309-26940 GCA_015106775.1 Etroplus canarensis | reverse complement strand
ACACCAGATGCCCTTCCTGATGGAACCCTCCATAGTGAGAGGGGCTTGTGTCCCCACCTGGAATCAAACCAGGGACCTACCACACAACAGGGACACTATTATGAGAAACAAGAATGTGTTTATTTATTTGAAGATAAAACAACATCAACAAAAGTCAGAAATCACTGCATCTTGTTATGAACACTCAAGAAATTTAACAGAGGAACCTTTTACATGTCTCAAGATAATTAAAAGAAATGGCCTCTGTGTGCCACTTGGGGCACTAAAATGCATATTTTTAGCACATTATTAAATCCCTTCCAATGAGTTACTTATACTGTATATCCTCTCCTGTGGAACCAGCTCCCAGTTTGTATTAAGGGGACAGACACCCACTCTACGTCTAAGGTTAGGCTTCAAACTTTCCTTTTTAATAAAGCTTATAGTTAGGGCTTAGTTAAGCTGCAATAGGTTTAGGCTGCTGGGAGGCTTCTTATGATGTGCTGGGCATTTCTTCTTCACCCACCTCTTTTCACTCCCCATGCATTTATTTGTTACTGCTGCATGTCATTAGTCTTCTCTCTCCCATAGTCTGTGTCTCTCTTTGCTCTCCTTTCTCTCTTCTCTCTCCCCTCACCTCCAACTGACTGAGGCAGATGGCTGCCCCTCCATAAAGCCTGGTTCTGCTAGAGGTCGCTTCCTGTTAAAAGGGAGTTCTTCCTTCCCACAGTCTCCAAGTGCTTGCTCATTGGGGATCATCTGATTGTTGGGTTTTTCTCTCTAACACTGTAGGATCTTTATCTTACAGTGTAAAGCACCTGGAGGTGACTTTTGTTGTGAATTGGCGCTATATAAATAAAACTGAATTGAATTCTTAATGTATAATAAGAGTATTGTACAAAATTAAAGGTTAAAGAGATAAAAACAAACACTTCTATGCAGCTGCTCCAGTTTTTTAACAAAACACAGCACTGTTATTTGCAGCAAACTGTCTCAACAGCCATGTCAATTATTCATAAAGCTCATATCTCCCAGACAACAAAGTGCTCACACCGATAAATACCCCTTTACCTAATACATCCTCTGAAAATTACCTTTGACGTTATTTCTCTTTTAAGCGGAACACGACAGGGTGGCCTCATCAAAGAAGTCAGAATTTACAACACACCTAAAGCAGCTCTTCTTGCGAACGGCTAGTATTGTGTATAAGGAATAGCTAATGTAACCTAAGTATTCTTTATTGCTGTGTATTGTTTAGCCAAGCACAAATGGGGGGTTTTATATGTAAACAACACTCAAAATTTCCATAAATATAAAGCATCCGATGAAATAAACCCAAACTTGCAACTGGTGTGTTCCATTTGTCTCCATTACCCAACACGTTACACAATGTCTCTTTTCAATATGTGTACACACATGTGCGTGTGGAGCGAAAAGAGGACAAAGGCCAGAGACAGAAAACAAGTTCTTGTTTTAAAATTACTTTTAAAGTTTATTCAAAGAAAAAAAACTTTCAGGAAAATACATGACTTCCTGTCATACACAGAGAGGACATAAGTTAGAGTAGCATGGCAGAAACAGCAGAGGAAAAACACGTCGCCTCACGTCCAAGCCCGCAGGGTGGGAACGTTACTGTAATGTTTCCATGTTGAAGCAGCGTTATGTGAATACCTGAAATGAACAACACGCGTGTTCTTTGTTGTGCGAAAGTTAGTTAGCAGGGTGGGGTGGGGGGGAGAGATGACAAAGAATTTAAAATATCCAATAAAAAGTGGGCTCAACAAGCAGACAAAGAATTAAAGAACTAAGATGCATATGCTTTAAACATAAATACCATGATGCACATTAGTGTAACAAAACATTGCCTCTGTAAACATTTTCTCCACCTAAGGTGAGAGTAATAATATTAAACCACCGCAGTCGCATATTTACGTTTACATAGACTTACAGAAACAACAGAAACTATTGTTAAGCTTCTCAACTAGCTCTAAAACTTAAGAATACACAATGCTTCAAGTGATTTTTTTTTCAAACTTTAAAAAAAAAAAAAAGAATTTCCAAGTAGTGGTTTTCATAACAATAAGTTTACACGTTTTAAATGCTGCCCTCTTGGCACTTTTTCCAACACAAGTCGGCAAGCGACTGCTTTTTTCCTCCCCAGATATCAACTAAGATCTCATTCTTTCTTCAGCCCATTAATAATATCAATAATAGCCACAATTTTTTTTTTCATGAATTCAATACAGCCACTCATCAAGGCCTTGATGCAAGAAGAGACACACACACTGGGTACTACTGCACACACAGACCTCAGACAACAGCATTGGGGCCCAAACGGCTTCTCCATACAGAAATTTGTGACAGAAACTAAGTAACCTTTGTGTAATAGTTATCGTCCTTGTTTGCATCCTGACGAGGATGGTGTTTGGATATGAAATCAGCACACAGATTGGACTCTCCCTTCGCTCCTTGTTTGAGTGAACAATAAGAGTCACTGTGGAAAGTGGAGGAAAATCCAGCTCATCAATGCTGCAGGTTGCTGCTCAGTCTTTTACATGTCACGACAACTCAAATAACAGCCAGCGCAGGACCAGGGGGGGTATTCCTTCCCAAAAATAAAAGTAGGTTTCCGTCTTCACTTCCTTCTCAAACAGACGAGTGAGGAAAAGCTCTGCTCCTTGTTGCCTGTTTCGAGACACTTCATCACAGTAACACTGAAATCCAGAGTCTGAGTGTTGAATTGATAAAGGTGTATGTCCTCATTTCATGGGAAGGTGTGAGAAACACTCCTCAGCTCTGATACAGATTGCCAAAGATTGCAAAAACAAATACAGAATCGAAATATGTACACCTGACGTTGAGGCTCTGCCGCTGCTGCAGCTTTAACTCGAAATCGAACACCTAGGATTGATCACTTGTGACAAGATACAAAGCAAAAACATCTCATGCCTTGGACCACCACACAGTAATAAGTCTTTCTACATTCTTGACACTTAGTGCATTGAATACATACACATGTTATAAATGAAGCATGAAATGAGTCGAAACAATGAAATGGAAGATTGAAATCCGCCTCCTGTACTGAAACAAACCTGCTGACCATGTGTTTACCTCTCTGCCACTTAAACCCAATTCTGCCAATGACGCTGAACTCTCCGACACGCACGCACGCACACACATACTAAACTTTCTCCTCTACTTTATTATTCCTTTTTTCCCACATTATATCTGACTATTCACAGCAGTTCAAGTTTCTCGAGCTAGGTCGTCATGCTTCCCAGCCACCAGTCAAACACGACAAAAGTTCTGGAAGCTTAAATGGGCTTTATTATACATAGACACCTTTATTTTATTTTTGGAACACACCCACATCGCGTTCTTCTTATACAGACGCAACTTACACTTCTGTGGTTTTAGAGCAAGCAAATTGTGGACTGTAGGTGGATGTGTGTAAATGATAAAAAACAAGGTAAAAGACATGTTTAACTCCACACAGTTACACTTATCTTCAAGGAATAATAATAGTAATGATTCAAAAATACTATTCTCAAATCCATCTCCTTTGCCAACTCTTTCTCTCTGCCCTCCCTTTTTTAAAGCCAGCACAACTCTATATTTCAGCCACACACACCCCCATGTTTGAGTCCTATCAACCTGACTTATGGTAAAACCTTAAATGTTAGGTCCCTCAGTCATCCTTTTTACTCTGACGAGCCTCCAGCTCAGTGGACTGTCAGTGGACAGCCTCTAGCCCACATTAAGTGGACCAAACAGAAGTACATTTACACACACTACTGGAGTATTAATACAACAGACTCTGGCCCCACCAGCCCCACACTCATAAGGGGCAGATGGTGGGAACATGGGGCAGAGGGGTACTCCCTTACAAGAGGCAGACCTGCAGAAGGTAGTAGCAGTAGTAGTAGTAGTAACAACAGCGGTAGCAGTACTAGTAGAAGACCTCAAGCTGACTGACCAACCCAGGAAATGATGCAGAGGTACAAAATCTATCCCATCGCAATCCGATGAGCACCGAGAAAACTGAGAGGGAAGCTAAAACTTGCTTGACCCCTTTCTTGAATTCACATTTAATGTATTTCTACTTCCTTTCATATATTAACCTTTGATTTCATTTTGTACGTTTGTAAGTCGTCACTCTGTGTTATTCAGAAGGGGTGACGACTTGACCGGTTGTCGCTGCATTGTAGGCAGACCCAGCAAGGCTGCAGCTCCAGGGCGGCGCTATCGACTGCTCCAAAGGGCTGGTTGGTTGTTGTGTTTGTTCTTGTTTGGTTGTCCAAGGGCTGACAAGACATCAATGGTGGGTTCTGAGATCCAGTGTTAGAGAGGGTGGAGGACAATGAGGAAGATGAGGAGAAGGAGGAGAAAGAGGGCAGGGTGTGGACCTCTACCAGCTGAGCAGGTTACTTCGACCCAGAGTCATGAAGTACACCTGGCTGGAGCCTCCAGACCGTACAGAAGCAAAAAACACCTGAAGAGACAAATGAAGATTTTAGTACTCAATACAGTTAGACAAAAAAAATTTGTAATTGAAAAAAAAATCCCAATTGGTTTGATTTGGTAAACTATGGACAGAGAAGGGACATCCTTAAATGTTTCTTGAAACAATTCCCATATGTCACAGTCCTCAAAAGCTTGCATCATTTACCGTACAGACTGTCACAGCTAAAGACACACAGAGGAAAAAAACAGCAAACAGCCCAGCAAAGTGCAAAAAAGGGAGAAGAGAAACTGGAGCAGCTTGAAGTTACTTTCACAGCTGAGTAAGTGTCAGTAAGCCAGCGTCACAAAAACCTTAAAAGTGTCTTTTTTGGGAAACCCACTTAATGTTTCATGGTTTAAAAGCCGTAATCAAATCCACTTTGAAAAGCAGGGGTGGGGTTTAAACGGAGGCTTTTCATATGGCCTGCAATCAAGTCAGTGAACATAAACAGTGGGGAATAAAGAAGTCATTTTAAACATCTGACCTGTTGAGTTTAAAAATTTTCATTTTTATCTGGCAAGCCACAAGCTGTGAGCAGAGATGTGCAAGAACAGAAGTGTGCCACGGTCCCCCGCCCTCTGGGTCACAACCTGCCTCCCTTGTTTCTTTCTCTCCGTCTTTTGTCTCTCTCTTGAGTGTGGGTTGGGTTCATCAACCATGTGTTTTACAATACGTTCCCACTGCAGGCAATTCCAATTTTTTGCCGAGATCCGATTTATTTGCGTGGTCGTAAACATTATAATTTAAATGAGACTGCCATCACACTCCGGGGTGAGCAGTCTCCAGCCCTGAAGTGACGCGCATGCACAGAAGAAAGCATGACGTCATATGCAGCACGCTGTGTTCAGGGAAGTAAATATGGATGCTGCGCATGTCAGCATGTGAGTAAAACTTCACTTTCTTTCTAGTGACTAGCTCCATCAACGCTGTCTGCTATGCTTGTTTTGTGCGTTGTTGACATTTGAGCTTGCCGTGTCTCGCCTGCTGCGATGCAGAATTATGACGTCTGTCCCACGTCAATGACTTAAAGTTGGATGAAATGCGACATGACCATTCAGACTGAGGATGCTTTCAAAAATATCCGATTTAGGGCCATGTATGAAGTGGCCTGAATCCGATTAAAAAAAAATTGGATCTGTGCTGTTCAGACTGTCATAGGCAAATCAAATCTGGGTCACATATGGGCAAAAAAAATCCGATTTGGGCCTCTTTTGCCTGCAGTGGGAACATAGTGTTAGTCTTTAGACATTGGTGTGGTTGGGCAGAGTTGAAGCTGCACCGTTCATCAAACACAGCATTTACTCCACTGGAATGTAACTACTATCAGTGTAGTAAGCCAGGCCAGTTTGCTAAGTCTTGTCTTGTTAATTTTATATTGTGGACTTCCTAAAGTCTTTTCACTGCAACTCTGCTCAGGATCCCGTGCACCCCACCTGGAGCTGTCAAGTGTTTTGCCTGACCCACTCTCACTCCCCAAGGATCCTGTCTGTCACGGTTGGACTCTAGTATCAAGCATAAGAACCTCTCTCAAACACACATCTCAGACTCAAGGACTGTTTGCTTCCTGCCTGTCCTCTACACTACTGGACCCAGTCACCAGCACTCCCGTTCCTGGATAGTCAAGTTTTCACAGTGCAAAACTCAGACCTCACCTCACACCATTTCATATCAAGGACTTTGCATATTTTCCCCTAAGACTTGTCATAATCCCTTTGTGTCGCATTAAAACCTGCAAACTAACCCAACTGTGTTTTGTCTGCGTTTGGGGCCACACCACAAACCCTGACAAGTAAACCGTGTCATTGGTATGGGCACTAACAAATAACTCTTCCACCTCACAGAACAGTTCAAGTTGCTGTTGCTGAAAGTTGACATCTCACCTTGTCATTTCTTTCACACAGGAACTTAAGTCGCTGAGCTCTCTTATGCATGAAGACGCCATCCAGGTGGCCAGTCTCCACGGAACGGATCTCAATGGCCTTCTCCCCCCAACCCATGATCTGGTTAGAACGAATGTAGGCTGTGGAGAGGTGTACAAGTTAGTATACTGATATTTAATTAATTACATTAAACACAAACAAAACCTTACAACTCTGGGTGAACTAACTGTAATGATGCAGTTTGTCCCTACACCTGTGTTTTCTTTATAGCTACAGATCAAATGATGACAGTATACAGTAGCTGCATGCATATACTTGGTTAAAAGTCAACTTTTCATCATCAACCATTTGAACCTTTACATATACATAAGACTTTTATTAAGGCAGCACTCCTATTATTTAGCATTAGTTTCTAAATAAATTGATTGTTAACAGAAGCAGAAAATAAAAATAATACACTATTTCTTTTAGATCAAGTACACAGGAGGGGATGCAGGGAGACACTGCTTATTCTTCTTCCAGGGAACACTGACCTGGATAGAAATATAAGATAAGTTTTAGAGCAGGTATTTGTTTAGCCTTTCACTCAGTTACTCACCCACTGAGGTAGGCATCTCCCCCCACTGCAGCACTACGTCCTTTGTGATACGTCCGTAGGTGTTGACGTAAACCCCCTCGTCCTCGTAGCACACCAGCAGTTCAATGCCATCAGTGTTGGGCAGGATGATGATTGCGTGAGACTGGATATTGGTCTGGATCTGGAGAAAAAAAACAACACAATGGTAACTTTTTCCTCCCGTAAACATATTTGATTATTTTTCTCAAAGCACAAAGTAGATGCCAGAGAAATATAACTTAAAACGCACAGAAGACACGCATGTGAGATGTTACATAAGTGTGGTCTTACGTGTGTGGGCAGGTAGATGTCGTAGACGGCCCCAGAGTCGACGTCCACGGCATGAAAGCCTGAGCACGAACCGTAGATTACCTTTAACCTCTGACCTTCCTCCACGGTCAGGTCAACCAGCAGTGGCTTGTGCACCAGGTCACCAAAAGACTGAGGAATACAGATAAGAAAACTCAGCTTGTGCCCACCCACTTTTCCAGTCAGCCAGTGGGAGCTTAAAGTTTGTAAATATTTGCCAGCACAGAGATGATCAATATTGCTGTCTTTAATTTGTAGTAATAACAAAAATACTGTAATACTTTAAAGAATAACCATGCTATCAGTATCCATTCTAGATAATAAAGAAATAAAAATACATTACAGTAATTGTCATTAACAACAAAATGTGAATCCGACATGATACCAACAAGCTAAGCTAGTCAATTTATTTACCTTGAAGGCCATGAACTTATGGTAGGGCTTGGGCGCCCAGGCGTAGACCTCCACTGAGTTCTTCAGGGCCAAAACCAAAAATTTGATCCTTTCATATTTTACTGGGGAAATAAAAGAAATCAAAATAAAACACTGGAACAACACAAGATATCGTGATTACATCACAGTGGGAAAGTAGTATCTCACAGTACCAGTAAGCTAAATTGTACAAACTGGTTTAAATTTGTCCCTCCTTTTTTAGAAACAATTATATTTATTTTAACTCAAGTTTATTTGGATTTTGGGCTCTATGCATGACTAGTTTGTAAATCTCTTAAATGTGGCTGTACACGGCATGGTTCACGTAGGAATGAGAAGTTACTCATCGCTGCAAATATAACAGGAATTACCTGAATACAAAGGTTTTGGCTTCAGCTAATATCCATTTAAAAAACTACAAAGGTCTGGTCATTTTCAAACAGTTCCTGCACTCCACCTCCCTAACTCGAGCAGTGTGAGAGGTTATTCTTCACAAAACTTGAGCTGACAGTTTTCCAGTTTTTCCACATGGTTTTAGCAAAGGTTTAATGTATTTGTTTATCCTTTCTGTTTTGTACAGTTTAATTAAGTTATGCATGTTGTTTTTCAAATTTTGATTTTTATCATCCCGTTTGCAAAAGTGTCCTCTGCAGTGTAGTGGTTTGTGCATTCGCCTTACAAGCGAAATGTCCCTGGTTTGATTCCAGGTGGGGACAGAAGCACCTCCTACCATGGAGTTGCATCAGGAAGGGCATCTCATGTAAAACCTCTGCCAAATTAACAATGCGGATTACTCTGTTGTGGCTACCCCTTGGTGGAGAATACAAGGGATCATCATATTTGCAAAGTCTTGTACTTTCCATGAGTATTAGTTCAATAAATTTATGGACATGCGTGAATAAAGCTACTCAACAGGAAATAGATTTCTCGACCAACAGCTCTGATCAGTGGATAGGAGTTTCCAACAGGAACTGCCAGTCTTTGCTTTGGGGCAATAAAAATCACCAAGGACATTCTGAATTTTAGACAGGACAGTTTACTGACATGTCCACTCAGATAGCCTTACCACATTATTACTTAATCAAGGGCTTTCTTTCCATCACTTTTAAAAACGGCACGGATGCCCCATATGCATGTACACACTGTGTATCATAATTTTGTCAAGTTTAGTGACTTGAAGTCCCCCCTTTGAAAGCAGAAAGCAGAGATTATATGGTGATATTTAGACACTCTGATAGAACCCGCTACAGTCATGTGCAGACATTTAAGAGCCGAACACATGCTTTACAACATCAAACCATTATTTTACATCAACTTTTAGTATTCTTATAAATATCCATTAACATAGATGTAACCATATCTGCATATGTATGTACGTTAGACACATGATTTTGGGTTTTTTTCTCATGCTTTCATGCTGCTGAAACATGTATGAAGCCTCAAAGCCCCTCCTGCATAAAAAGTTAGATATTTTAAATAAGCTTTTCTGCACACAGGACAAAGACTGGACATCTGGCATTTAATGTTTACAACACAAATATTGGTCCATAAACATCACAGGAAGATCAAAGGACACTCTAGGCATTTGAGCTGCAGGAGGCACATGCAGTGTCATGGTCCTGGGTTGTTGTAATGCATTTTTGGGGTTTTAATTTTCTTTTGACGTTTTCCTTTTTGGGATTATATGTATTTTGGAAACTAAAGAGGGGTCACCAAAAAGTTTCATTTGGGAGTGGTGGGCAAGTAACCCCAAGTAAGTATGAGTGCGCTATAGACCAGTCAGTAAACCCACCAATAATCCCTGCTGCTTGATCCAAACACTTTGTGCATGCACTTTTGTACTGTGAAAGAGAAGCTGGAGCCACAAGCTTATTACATGGTAGTTTTTCTTTATCATTTGGTTGTAAGCATACATAGAAATCACCTTTAAGAGATTACAGTATTCCATTGCATTGTCTGCATAATAACACTATGAAGAAGCCTCTATTAAAGAAAGTAATTCTTCAGTGTGCTGTCTGCTGGTGTACCTAAATGATTAAATTAAGCCCACTAGTGTAATTAGAGATATTAGCAGTGTTTATACTCACAAATGCAGTGAACTCTCTAGTACCTCTAAAGAGTAACATATTCTTTTGGAATATTACATACCAACTTTGTAGTGGACACAGCCCTCCAAGTCTCCTACAGTTGTCCATCCCTGTTTCTTCTCAACCTCAGGATCATTGTGCAGAATCTTGTTCCTCAGCCAGGACAGGTAGTACACACGGAGTTTGTTCTTCTTACCTGTCATTGATTGAGAAATACAATGAGAAAGGAAGAATTAAAATAAAGTTAAAGTATTTTCTACATTAACTTATAATTTCAGCGCTATCTGTATGATCTAACAACAACCTACAGTAGAAGTTTCCTGAAGCTACTTGAGACTCAACAGTGTGGAGGGATTTTGGACCAATTCTCTCCACAAAATAGTTTTAGTTTATCAGTATCTCTGAGAAACCTTGTCTGAACAGCCCTCATCACCTCATGTCACAGCCTCTTAATGATGTTGAGCAAGACTCAGAAACATGAATTTACTTCTTTTTAAACAATTCTGTTTATCTGTGTGCTTTGGGTCACTACTTCGTTGCACCACCTACCCTCTCCTACACTTCAGATCATGGACAACTGCTCATTCTCCTGTAAAATATTAGGTTATTTTTTTAATTCATTGTTTATTCAATGACTACAGTATGAGGCTTCCAGATCCTGAAGTAGCAAAACAGTTCAAAACCATAGTCCCTGAAGTATCTGAATGTGTCAGCATTCAACTTGCAACTTGGTCATCAGACCAAGCGATATTTACATATCACTTTCAACATGAAAAAAATCTGAATGCACGCAATCATTTTCATGGATAGGCTCACATAAGATTATAACTGGATATGTTTCACCTGCATTTTTGTGAGTTTCTCAGCTGATTAAAAGCAATGACCTATGTATGTTGAGTTTCCTTTGTTCACTTCACTGTACAATTTCATATCCGCTACAAACTGAAATGATTTTAAATTAACCTTTAAGATATTTTTACAGGAATGAAGACTGAGTCTGTGACAAATGAGATTATTTAGACTCAAAAGTAATGACTATAATCTAGGTTTTGACATAACATAACATGAGATAGCCAGTTTGCTGCTTGAAGCTGTTTATAGAAGTCTCTTTTCTGGACATTTTTTCAAGATACCTGCAGCATCAGAGAGGAGTAGAAACTGTCAATGAATCTTACCAAACGTCTATCAATAGTGTCTGTTATAAGTGCAGTAACTTCATTAAGCACTTGCAATTAATTATTCTCAACATGGCGACACGATCAATGAAGGAGATCTAAGAGATTACAGTGTGTACTTCACCTCATACACAGTCACATTTTATAAACTACAGCTTAATAATTGTCCATAAGTTTACCAAAAGTGTGTATGGATGTGTTCAGATCACAATGTGGCCTGCAAACATCATAGTCCATGGACCCTACTGACATATGTGGTCAGGCAGGAGTCTCCATGGACTATGATGTTCGCAGATGACATTGTGATATGTAGTGAGAGTAGCAAGAAGGTGGAAGAGTTCCTGGAGAGGTGGAGGTATGCACTGGAGAGAAGGGGATTGAAAGTCAGTAGAAACAAGCCAGAGTACATGTGTATAAATGAGAGGAAGGCAGGTGAAATGGTGACAATGCAATGAGTAGAGATAGTGAAGGTGGACGAGTTTAAATACCTGGGATCAACCATCCAAAGCAATGGACAAAGCACAAGAGAGGTGAAGAAGAGAGGGCAGGCAGGGTGGAGTGGATGGAAACAAGTGTCAGGGGTGCTTTGTGACAGAAGGACAGTCAGCTGTACAGCTGGCATGGGTAAAGACGTCCTGACGTCACTGCT
>VUQH01055350.1:0-12045 GCA_015106775.1 Etroplus canarensis | reverse complement strand
TTTTTTTTTTTTTTTATTATTTTAATTTTTTTTTATTTTAAAATTTTTTTTTTTTTTTATGTTTTTTTTTTTTTTGGTTTTTTTTTTAAAGAAATGTCTTACTTCTTTGAAAAAAGAACTTAGTTGGTCTTCTGGTACAGTGTCTAAGTGTTTTCTAACAACAAATATAATTAATTTGAATGTGTAATGATGATGTAATCATTAATTAATATAAATGACCAAAGACATCTGCAGATTAAAATGACCACAGTTTTTCCAGAACTTTTATTGCTGATGGGATTGAAACAGTGTCAGTACTTCAGTTGTGCTCTTGAGAGGTTGCTATGGCATGAGTTGGCCGCCAGATGTCACTGTTCTTAGTTAGACTGAAGCTTTGAAGCTTTGAATCTTTTTCAGCACAATTAGAAGGAAAGCCTCAGAGCTTCATGAGGCTTCACCTGTCCATCACTATGATAACCTAACCCTGCTTTAAACTTCTCCACAACTTTATCCCCGACCTGCCTAGTGTGTTCCTTGGGCTTCACAATGCTGTTTGTTCACTAATGTTCTCTAACAAACCTCTGAGACCTTAAAGGAACAGCTGCAGTTATACAGAGATTAAATTACACACAGGTGGACTCTACTAATTACGTGACTTCTAAAGGCAATTGTTTGCACTGAATTTTATTTAGGGGTATGAGAGTAAAGGGGGCTGAATACATATGCACGCCACACTTTTTACATTTTCATTTGTTTTTTAAATTGAAAACAATGAATAATTTTTCTTTCACTTCACAATTATGCACTACTTTGTGTTGGTCTATCACATAAAACTGCAATAAAATGAATTTACGTCTGTGGTTGTAACATGCCAAAATTTAGAAAAGTTCAAGGGGTATGAATATTTTAGCAAGGCGCTGTAGGGCTTCTGAAAGATTTGGGGATCAAAGCATGGTGCACACCAAGCTTTCTTAAGGATTGAAAATTTTTTCAGTAACTGGAGTTTTTTGATTCAGACGCATTGCCAATATCTTCTCAGTTAGCACAGAGGTTCACATTCTTTTTTTCAGCCTGTGGTCACACATGAATGTTCAAACACACACTGAACAACTGAAACACTGCTTGCGTCATCAGTTTAGTCAGTATCTTTGTCTATAATGACTTTCATGAAGATCGGGTTTATGAATAACCAGTGCAGAAATCTTGGTAGTTTTCCCGCAACTGTAGCATACGTTCAATATCTAAGTGCGTTGCTTACTTTGTTTCCTAAAAATCTAATTACATAAGATGAGATGCTGCTAAGAATGTGGTTTGAGTGATCTTGGAAATAATTTGTCACAGTATATACAGCTGCCCTTGACGCTAATCCTTACAAGTCAGCATTGCAAAGGAGTTTTCTGGAAGGAAACCGACTTTTAGGCAACTCTTTCCATCATGGAAAGCTTCAATGTGTGTCAGTGTTACATAGCATGCACACACATGACGTGATTTCCCCAGCAGAGTTTTACTCAATGTCTGTTTCACTCAAAATATGTGTTGTGACACTTCCGACAGTGTCCTTGTGAAACTGAGAAAGAGAAGAAGTAAGGCTGTGGATATGCTTTCAATCTGAGAAGTCTATTCTGCGTTTTCAGTAAAAATATGAGACTGAGTGTATATAGGATATCGCATTTTTTGTTTGCATGTGCCAATGAGTATGCACAAGCCACAAGGAGAAGCAGACTAGAGAAAAGCACAGGGTCAAACACAAACTAGGAGCTCACACAGTAGAAGAAACAAAAGTGAAACTTCTTTCAGCCGTATAATTAACAAACTACATATTAAAGTTTACTCTGTGTTTAAGTTTGTGCGCTTATGTGAAGGGACAAGCTTGTGTATGCATGACGCTGTTAGTGTCTCTGCTTATATGATATTGTTTGAGCTTAGCCATTTGTTTCAGTACATCTCACTGATCAGTTCTTCATCCTAGCGGGACTAATCTGGCTACTTTGAGTGAACCTGTGTATGTACCTGATATAGTGACCAAGACATTGAGTCCTTCCAGGACGTCCATCTGCTGGAAACGCCGGCGGTTAATGAGAGGGTAAACTTTCCCCTGACCGCTGCGATCCAACAACATCAGACCACTCTCCGTTCCCACCAACAGGTTCACTCCTACACACAAACAAACAAACATATACACCACTGAATTCAACTGGAAAGTCTGCTGCCTTGTCCAACTGAGTCTTGCCAGGGATTTACTGCCGCCATGTGGTGGTGACTTTTGTAAATACAACTTCTAGTAAAAACAAGCTTTTTGATAGACAATTTAAATAAAGGTTTAAATGTTAGCACATCTATAAAAACATATTCACCTTAAATAATAACTTTAAACTAAACATTCTCAAATGAGTAACATTTTCTCTAACTCCTGAACAAATATGAGATTGTAATGAAGTTGGAGACTTTTAAGAGTCATGGTACTGCTAGTGTAGTGCAAACCGTGTCACCCATTAACCATCACTCCTTTTTTGTTCACTCATGATGATGCCATGGTCAACAGGTGACTCATTAGTTAAATATGTTTTTTTTGTTTTGTTTTGTTTTAATCCACATGTCTCTGTTCTTACCCCAGAGTGCAGCACAAAGAATCTCTGAGTTGAACCTCTTCTTATATTTGCGGATCTCTGGGGTGTCACTCTGAGGGCGGGTGTTGACTGGGTTAACGTTGACCACAGAGCCCTTCCGGGATGGGTCTGCTCTCAGCGCCTCTGCCAGCCGGGCATCATTGCCGTAGCCTAAAATGTCAAAGGGAAGGGCTTAGGTAGGACGGTGTAGGATTGTAGAGTTTACCGGACAGGGTCAGGGTCAGTCAAATGATCAGCATTAGACAGGTGTGTGGCTTTAAGTGGTGATAACTGTCATATTTAAATTTAAATACTGACATGTTGTAAATAATGCACATGTGATATTATAGTAAATAACAGTGTAATTGCGCTTATTGTATGTTTTTGTGCAGATATGGCTACAGATTCTGTGACCAGCCACATGCATGCAGTTAATCTGCAAAAAAGTAAACACACAGTAAAGAAAGCTATACATCAGTTTGACTGACATTATGGTTTTCAAATTGTCTACATATACTACCATAATATTGGTACTTTGACTTTTTGAACAAATTAGCCATGAAGTAAAAAATCTGACATTATGACAGCGCTAGTTTAAAGAATTCTAAGTGCAGGATTACTTGTCACAGAAAGTGTGAAATTAAAGTTGCTCTGGACCGGTGTCTAGAAAGAAAGCATGACTGATCATTATACATGAGATGATTCCAGCTAATGATCTAATCTTAAATTTAAAAATGTAGTTGACGTGAAGTTCAAAGGCAGTTGTCATAAAAAAAATTTGTTTATGTTAAAACAGAGGTTAAAAGACTATTAGACTGACTGAACAGTTCCTTAGTTATTAACATGCTCCACCTGGTTGCCATGCAGCCACTAAAGGTATACCCCTGAAAAGCCACAGTTTCTTCATTAAAGTTGACCTGACCCAAGCCCACCTAATGAGATACCATGGCATTTTTTTTCTTTTCTTAATGCAAACTGGATGAACAAGAACTGATGTACGCAGCAGTAAAGCTGACTCCAAAAATTTTCTTTAGTGATTTCAGCTGCAGCAACAGCAATGGTGTCGCAGTGTTATCAAATGTGTAAAATCCCACAATCATTTTAGTTTTCGTTTTGTGCCGATCGGACAAATAGTCACAGAGATATGACTAGAAATGTTTAAAAAAAAAAATAAAAATGACAGAAAACGACGCCTAGTGGCCAATCCATATTTTCAAAATGGCTGAAAATAAAAGCAGTTCCACATCTCATGGAGGTCTATCACTTTGCCAAGATTCAAAATCCTGCGTCAAATAGTTCTTGCATTATCACGCTTGGAAGAAGAAAAAATAAGAAGGCATGTAATTTTTTTTTTTTAATGGGATCCAGTTATCTCTGCCTCTCCTAAATGCCTTTAATTTTAGACATTAGGCATCTGAAGGAAAATCTGTTTCAAATCAGTGATTAAATGCAGACTGAACAATCTAGTATACTTTAGGGGTCAATGGCTGGTCACCAGCTGCATCAGGTGAGGTAATGGCTTAAGATGAGGCCTTGATATGCAGGGAACAGGATTGTGGTAATAAGAAAGCTTTGTTTGTGAATTGCGAAAGCTTAAGAACTCTATGACATCAGCGAAATAGAGTCCACACTTACAAACACATTTTGTTTGGTTTAGATTTACATTTTTCACATGCTCTGTCTCTTTACTCATTGAGAAGAGGAAACTGGTTTTGATTCTGTTCCACTGGTCACAACTCCAGCGTGCATCTGGGTGGAAGATTGCAGTTGTGAACAATGCTAACTAGTCAGATGCTAACTAGTCAAGATTGATAAGAAAAATCTTTTTGATGTTATGCTGTACGAAAAAAATCTTTTAACGCTTTTAGTCAAAACTGAAGATGTAGGTTTAAACTAAGGCAATGGTACTTAAACTGTGGGGGTTTGGTGAGGCAAAGAGCCACTGGAAGGGGGCAGCCATGGGAAAAATTAAAGTAAAACTAAGATGATTAAATTATTTTTATAAGGAAAATAAACAACAAAGAGTTTGCCTCTGCCATCTTGCTGACCTTTAGTCCACTCAAATTCAACAAGTATCTTTTTGTGTTGTTCACAATGGATAAAAATTGTGGGTGGGTGCTAAAGAAGGGGATATCAGAAAAAGGTCTCTGAACCACTGATCTACAAGATCTTAATCTATTGTTAACCTACCATTAATGCATTCATACTACTAGTCCAGCCAGCCAAATCCTTTTCAGCATTAAAGGAAAGAATAGCTATTGTGCAGCTGCTATTTTCAACATTAATTATAGGAAATCATCGATATCATTTCAAGTCAAACATGCATATCTGAATCCAATCTGCATTTATTAACCTATCATTATTGTTATATTTTATTTACCACATGCCTACTCCCTCAAAGAGTCAATCAGAACAGCTCACCTCAGGGCAATGTCAGTTTACAAAACAGCTCTTAATTCGTCAATAAGGTTAAGCAAGCATACTGGACAAGTGCTTGAAATTTTTAGCCTCAGGTTCCACTCAGTACAGAAAAAGAATTTTTGTAATTATATTCCTAGAAAGCAAAATGATCAGTTCAGTGACTGAGCACAATCTCAGTGGTACAGTTCACCCTGTCAAGGAAGCACTTTGGAATTTCTCTTTGTAAATACTCACGAGGGCCATTCCCTTCTGAACAATAGGAAACCCCCAGAACAAATGCAGTAAATCATCCCCTTTTTACCTACATTCCAGTTCAATGACTGTTAAGTACTGAGTTTGGCTCCTGTCAACACCAAAGTAATTTGGTTTAATCTTTTTTCCAGAGTGACGCTTTTCCCTCATAGGTTGTTTAGTTTGATTCAGCTAAATGTGAGTCCAACAACCAGAGCTGCTTTTTAGATTTTTCTTCTGCCTGGGGTAAAATGTCCAGATATACTCTCATTGATGAATTTAAGGAATGATACCTTTGCGTTTTAGTGCAGATGTCCTTTGTCCCTGTGTCACTTCTCACTGAAGTGTATTATAATGCATGTTGACCAAGACCAAGTGACCTACCAACATTGTTGAGGGCACTGCCAGTGGATGGAGAGACTTGGAGAAGGCGTGGGTCAATGAACGGAGTGAAGGAGGAAGAAGACTTGTGTTTCTGCATGTTGTTACTAGACTGGCTCTACAAAAAAGAATGTTCAAACATGTAAGGTTGACAGAACATCACAACAATGAATGTGCTAATTTTGTCAAAGACCTAAAACAGGTACAGAAATTACAGATATATATAAATATAGATATATGTAAACATTTAACAACACAGTGCAATCACAAACAGGCAAACTGAGGATTTTTGTACGTGCTGCATGCAAATACAATAAGCAATCAATCAGAGGGTAAACTTATAAATGCTGAGGAAAAAGCCCTAAAGCAGTGATGAAAGCTAAACAAAAATATGAATACTGTTGACAAAAAACAACACAAAAGGGAAAAATGCAAATTAAAAAGTATTTCCTTGGGAAACATACTTGCGGTTGCACTCCTAACTGCCATGTGTGCTATGATCTATTGTCTGGGGAATGTGAAAATTCAAGGCATAAAAAAATGACTTATTTTGAGGAATGTTTGTAAGGCAAAAAACAACCTCAGAGGACACTTTGGCAACAAAGTTGAGTTAACAGATCTGTTGTGATAATGCAAAACTCACAAGGAAATGATGGGACTTCACCTGTACAACTTTTCAGCAGATCTTACAACTTTGCACTTTAAACCCAGTGACTAAACTTTACACAATAAACTCAACAGAATAGTCACAAAGCCAGCCTATACCAACACCTTTCTTCTCTGAAGAAGATGTGTGCAAAAAGAGAAGGAAAAAGACTCAATGCCAGAAGAGGGCGCTAATATATTACCCAATTACATAAAAAAATCAGATGCTGTAGAGGACATTTTTATCACGGCCAGTTGGTACAGTGAAAAATCTCTGGCACGAGCAGTCCTCTTTTGTAATTTAATGATCTTAGTTTCATTTTCTTTTACTGTGTTCCCAGTTATAGCTGGCCATAATAATTTCATGCTCTCTTTGATGTTTCTGTTTAAGTTTGTGCAAGAAATTAAAACCGTAAACCAGTCTCTGTGTCTGACCTGGGAGACATACCTCTGTGAGGATGCCAAGCTTGTCCAGGGGACTCTGTGGGGACATGGAGGAGGGACTGGCAAGGCTGGAAGAGGAAGGGGAGTTGGATGCAGAGGAGGGAGAGGAATGGTGGCTCTGCTGGATCAGGTCTGGGAGGTGGTGAATGCGACCAGCAAAGCCATTCCTGTCTGAATGCTGTATGGGGTGATGGTGGTGGTGATGATGATGATGATGGTGGTGGGGGCTGGGGGTGTGATGAACAAGACCCAGGCTTGGCACCGAGCCAGGGCTTTGGGCAAAGCCTGCAAGAGGGCCAGGTGTCTGTGCTTGGCCCGAGCCAGTGCCTGGACGCTTTCTGTTGTCACCTGCACTCTGGAAGTAGAAAGAGGGGTACACAGCTTTGGGTCTAGATGTGTTCCTGATGAGCTCAGGTGAAGGGAAGGTGTTAGCTAGAACAAAGGGTATACTAGAGTGGCTATGCTACAGGCGAAAAAAAACAGTTGTTAGCAGTGGATTATAGGATAAGATAATCCTGTAAATAATTTTTGTGGTCTTTATTGACACTATAAAACCAGACTTTTGTGGTGTACACTGGTCCTAAATGTGCGTGAAGACTGCTAATGTACTTTTTGATTTCATCTGTTGAAGTACCCTTTTAAAATGTAAACATCCTAAATGGTTTGATAATCCAACAAAATCTGGGATATCTGTTTGCATTATTAAAATCTGTGGATATTTATACTCGACTTGCACTATTTTTTTAACACTTAGCTGGACTCCACTGGTCACAATGTATGAAAGAACAGAGCACAATCAACAAAACATACAAACAAAATGGGTAAACACTTTGGGTATGAAAGAACAAAATGCAGAATAAAGGGAAAACTCAAAGTATGAGGTAAATGATTGGTGATAGGTTTTTTCCTTTCACTGTCAACAGGCAGTACCTGTCTGACAATCAGTGTGCTGTCTTTGCATGGTGTTGACCCTGCATCGCTCTCGCCCTCATCATGAACGATCATAGTTTTCACAGACTCTGTCTCTCCATTACTCAGCCGGGAAGAACTGCAGGAGAGGGAGGGATGGGGTTCAACACAAATGCATAATGTTTTTTTCTTATACAGTTTTACACACAAGAACTAGAGGTTTCATGAGCAACATAATGAAAGAGCGACAAGGCACTCAAAACTCCTGAAAAGAAACCTTCTGTATTCTGTAGTACTTTAGAGGACACTTACCCCGCCCCTATACTAAAAGACTGTATTAACTTTCTGCCTGAGAACAAATGAGCCAAATGTGTTATTGCACTGACTCAAGCACACAGTAGAGGTTCAAAACATTTTCAACTGTGCCATGGCAGGCATATTTACTTGTGTTGGTAGAAAATGCATAGGTGAATGTACTTACTGTATCCATAACATAACTCAGCCTGACATTAGTTCAAGTGCTTTGGTGGGATGAGCGATACACATACACCTTGATCACATTGGCACTCTGGACTGTGTTGTAAATAAAGGTCAAATTCAGTTTTTATGTCCTGGTAGTATAGTGGTTTGTGCATTTGCCTTTGAAGCAAAAGGTCCCTGGTTCGATTCCAGGTGGGGACACAAGCCCCTCTCACCATGGAGGGTTGCGTCAGGAAGGGCATCTGGCGTAAAACCTCTGCCAAATTACCGATGCGGATTAATCCGTGTGGTGACCCCTTGTGGAGAATGCAAGGGAGTAGCCAAAAGGGTACATTCAGTTTTTATGTCTCAATGAACATTGAAATAACACGTATGGCTCTCTCCCCATTCATTTAGACAGAAGCTCAGTCTTGTTAACCTTAAAAAACTGCCTTGAGGCATTACCAAAATGGCTTCAGTCTGGTGAAACTTGCTTTAAAAAGAGTTTGACAGAACGTGGTCTTATTCATTACCCTGAACTGATGCACTGAATGTGAATGTGTGAGAGGCCTGAGGTCTTGTTGTGTACGTACACAGCTTTGGAGTCCTCCGGGCCAGAGGTCGACTCTTCACCTGCCTCCTGGTCCACTTCTTCATCATCATCTTCATCAGTGGTGTCTGAATCTTCACTGGAGGATGAAGGATAATCTGTCACTTTATTTGGGGGGCGAACATCATCCACTGCACGCAGTTCCTTGGCCAGAGCCGTCAGGTCCTAGAAGGTGAAGAGATAAAAGGTCAAATGTGTGGCAAAGCTTGTTTTTTGGAGTTCAGTTGTTCTCCCTCTGCTGAAGTTCTGTCCATTCTTCATCTCTCATATCATATGCAAATAGCTAGGACGTTACATAAGATTTGTTATTAATCTTTCTTAATAAAGCAGGAAACAGAAAGCTGCTGGAGAAGAAGAGTGGTTAAAGATGTACGCCAGCCAGTGAAAAGCCAACGTGGGTGCAAAGCCAAAAGATTAAGCAAGGAAAGAGATGACTGCACAGAGTACAGCTGCTTCTCTTCTATCTACTGTAGGTAGGGTTAGTGGATTAATTCTAATAATGAAACAGTTATTAGGGCTGCAAAGATGAAAAATTAAAACAGTACAAAGAAAAAATGTTAATTATTTATTAAGAGTCATGAGTCAAAATGGCCACCACCCAGGCAGAGACAAGTGGAGAGAATGCAAACAATAAATGCAGAAAAACCTTCAGCCATTGAGCTTAATCCAAAGATAAAACAACCATTTCTCACTCTGATTGCAGCAGTAGGTTGGCTGGTGAGCTCATCACATGATAAACTTTAGAGTTAGTTTATTTTCATTCATACACGCACAGAAAGAATCAAGCAGAAAAATCTCCATCATGCTATGCTCATCATCACACACTCCAACTTGGGAACAAACTAAAAGCAGCAGACCATCATGTAATTATCACGATGCACACAAGAGTTTAAATCTGAATCTACCCAGCTAGTGATCTACTGGCTACTCGGCTTTGAGACAGCTCTCACCGCTGGTCTGTTCGGCCTGACCACGTCCCTCCTCTCCTCTGGTTTTTTCACAGCATTCTCTGGCCGCTGGAGGGGTGAACCCTCAGATTTAGAAGAGGCTAAAGGAGGTGGAGGCAATAAGGTCAGTTTAATATTAAAAAAAATCTGTACATTCAATTATCTACTGTGTGTGGGATTTCACCTAAATGTGTGTATCTCTTTTGTTATGGTGGCATTGCATACTTTAGCACAACTGTATTTTAAAGTGATGTTTCAGTGACGTTGTCCACCTCCTGCCTGTTTCTAATTGCTGATTTGTTAAAATACGTGAGGACTCACAGCGGGCCCTGAACCTCTCTCCAGAGCCACAGTGAGAACCGGGCTGAGAGCTGGAGTTACTGGAGCTGCTGGAGGAACTGGAGCCTCCGCTGCCACTATTACTGGTTGGTCTGGGAACCAGTTTCTCCACTCGTTCCCACAGCAGCCGAGGCTCCGCTGCACTGCAGAGGCAACAGACACGAGAGGCAGGAAAGTCAGTGTACAGTGTACTGTAGAGACAGCAACTTTCAAATGGCAGGGTTGCTGCAGGCACTGTACTGTATGATTTGATTTGAAAACACTGGTTTTTATATTCCAACACAGACAAGCAATTAAAAAGTTATAAATGGGGAGAAGTACTGATACTATAAATAACATAAAAATACTTCTAATTAGTACTGACATGTTATAGTTAAAGTTTATAATGAGCAGTGCAAAAATGCTAAATAATTGAAATTACAGAAAGCCCAGAGTATAAGTAAGAAACATTAAAAACAGCACTGTGGGGTAAAGGGGACGGAAGAGAGAGGACTCTCAGATAATCCATGAAAAGGCTTGTGGTTTGGAAATAGAGAACTGTGAATGTTGTACGGGCACGCACATTGACACAAAAGTAAAGAAGTAGAGGCAACAAGGTTAGACAGCTAGAACTATTACATAAACCCTCCCACACAACTCCACAGACAGGGACTGTAACAGCACAAACAGTGAAGATGCTGAGTGCACTAAATTAATTTGTCAGATCCATCACCAAAGAGGCAAGTGTTTTTCCACAGCCTTTGAGAAAGGCTTTTCTTTTCATGTCTTCGTAATTGCAGAGTTGACAACAGCAGCCTGGAACACTCAAGTCAGGAGTGGAGTGCCACAGGGTACAATTTCCGGCCCAGTTCTACTGCATCTACTGTATCTTAAATGTGAATTTCTTGTAATTCATATCCATTCAGGAATTTTAAAGTTTCATGTTAATGTTGAACTATCTTCTACACTTTTGTTTTTCTAAAGATGACTCACATGTCAAACTACAGAGACCTTCAAAAAAAAAGGTCAGCTTGACTTTTCTAAATATTAGCTATCTGCTATATTCTTCCATTCATTTGGTAATTCTGTTAAAAAGGGGGACTTCTGATTTCCAGAGAGAAAAGAAAAAGACCAGAAAAGTGACTCGAAGTGTGCGGACAAAAACGAAGACACTGCAAGAACAATGCAACAGTAAAGCAAAAAGAAGAAACAGATTCATACAAATCAGAGGTTATGACAGTTTACCTGGCAGCATTGCGGTGCCCAGCATGGCTGCTGTGTGATGCGTTGCCATGGTGATGAGGCGAATCTCGCCTTGACAACACTGGGGACCTTGATGTAGTCCTGACAGGAACCTTTCATGATAAAAACAGTAACCAGCTTACACATACACACTCTGTAGGCATGAGTGTGCTTCACAGTACCGTGAATATAAAAATGACATATTTACACTCAACATCACATTAGCACAAACCAACACCATTATAATCCACTGGAAAACTGGAGAAGTAGTAGCTATGTCACACCATGCTGGGCTAACAATTATTTGGCTGTAATGATAATGAATGGTCACCCCTTTTGACATGATTGACAACTGAAGCGTGAGCTTTTTCGTGATCCCCCAATAGCAACAGCAAAACTGTATAAAACATCTAGGTTTTGAAAAGTGGGATCTGTATTAATCAACTGCCTGGGTCACTTCATTATTAATTTAGATCTATGGAGGTTGTATGGTGGTAGACCTTTGACCACAGCGTGCAACCTGCAGAGGGCAGGGAGGCCTCTGAGATGGGACTGCAGCAGCAATTAATCAGAACAGCTGATGATGTCTGTTGATGTGACGTTTTTTTTTTACTGAAACTCTGAACTCTCAGAATCCTAGGAGGATATTCAGAGTTAGACTGAAATGACTGGACATTTTTTGTTGTATTACAGCATGTATTACCCTCAGTTCAAGTTTCAAACTTTATAGTTGTCAGCATCTGCAAGCATTAAATAAAGCGCAGACAGTGCTTAACAAATTTATTTGACCACCTGTCATAAAAACGAGAAAGACCATACAGCATCATCAGCTTCTTCGTCTTCTTCTTCTTTC
>VUQH01055348.1:0-11044 GCA_015106775.1 Etroplus canarensis | reverse complement strand
TCACCCACACACACAAACCCAGATCTGCATAACACTATAAACCCTGTCCCACTCACTCACTCACTCTCTCACTCACTCACTCACTCACTCACAGACACACACACACAATCTGCACTACCTCAACCGCTGCTACTGCATCTCACTTCTTTTTCTTTCAGTGCTAGTGTCTTGTGTTATCTTTTCATTGTGCCTTCTTGTGTACTGTTTTGCACAATTTTGGATTTTTTCAATATGTTCATCTGGTTTAGATGAAAAGGGTTTTGTTCTTTGCATTGTTTGCAACTATTGCACTACGTTGCACTTTATTTATTTATTTACTTTTAAATTTTTAAACTTAAATTTTAAACTGTGAAAAAAAAACCCTAGCTTTGTTTTTTGTATTGGTACCTTTCTGTCATATGTTTCTGTCATATGTCATATGTTTATATGTTGCACCAGGTCCTGGAAAAACACTATTTCATTTCACTATGTTCTGTGTCAGCTATATGTGGTTGAAATGACAATAAAGCTTTTGAATCTTGAATCTTGAATCTTGAATCTTGAGTATTGGTCCCAGCACAGAACTCTGTGGGGCTTTTGTGTGCGAGGAAGACTCCTCGTTTACATGCACAAATTGGAATCTGTCAGAAATATAAGATTCAAATCCAGCGTAATGCGTTCCCTTTAATACCAACAGAGTATTCTAGCCTCTGCAATAAGTGGTTGTGGTTGACTGTATTAAATGCTGCACTGAGGTCAAGAAGAACAAGCACAAAGATGAGTCCACTGGCAGACAGTATTCATACTCCTTCAACTTTTCCACATTTGTATTTTGATTGTATTTACAACCACAAACATAAATGTATTTTATTGGGATTTTATGTGACAGATCAACACAAAGTAATGCATAACTGTGAAGTGGAAGGAAAATGATTCATGGTTTCCAAATATTTTACAAATAAAAATCTGAGAAGTGTGGCTTGCATATGTATTCAGCCCCCGAGTCAATACTTTGTAGAACCACTTTTCACTCCAATTATAGCTGCAATTTTTGGTGTGTGTCTCTACCAGCTTGGTAGATCTAAAGACTGATTTTTTTTGCCCATTCTTCCTTGTAAAATTGCTCAAACTCAGATTGGATGGAGAGTGTCCGTGAACAGCAACTTTCAAGTCTTGCCACAGATTCTTAATTGGAGTTAGGTCTGGATTTTGACTGGGCTATTCTAACACAGGATTATACTTTGAACTAAACAATCCCATTATAGCTCTGGTTGTATGTTTAAAACCCCAATGCCATATATTTACCTTTGTGGTTGTACTGTAACAAAATATGGAAAAGTTCAAGGAGTACGAGTACCTTCACAAGGCACTGTAGAGGGCTTGTTTCTATTCCCAGAGTGTAGTGCCTCTCTCACCACGGAGGATTGCGTCAGGAAGGGCATCCGGCGTAAAACTTCTGCCAAATTACCAATGCGGATTAATCCGCTGTAGCCCCCCGTTTGGGGAGAATACAAAGGAGCAGCAGAAGGTACATATTACAGACAGCTCGGTTCCGGCAGTCTTCAGCGCCCCCTGGTGCCCTGTGAAAGCACGCGCTTCCACCGGATTGGCTGCGCGGCTGTCAGCAGTGTTTACAGGAAACATGGCTTCTCAGTCTGTTGGAGAGCTCCAAGAAATGGAAGGTGAGTAGCCACATAATCAAGGATGCAGCCGTGTCATGATTGTGTTAGCTTGGTAGACTGCCAACCGTTTGGATAAAGTGGTCTGTTTTCATAGCCGCACGCTCTTGGATTCATTCTTCTTAAGACTAACCGGACCTTCATCCTTGGTTTGCTAGCTAGTAGGCTAATAACAAGACGCTAGCTGACGGTATTCATTTAACGTCACTTCATGCAATCCTAATAAATGTCCTCTGCTTCAGTGTTTTTGCCTGTATTGTGTAGCATATTGTTTTCAGAGATTTGTTTTTTGCCCGACCACATAAAATGCTAATTGTCGCTCGTGAACCTGCTAATCGTGATAGAATCTGCAACCTAGCTGGCTAACGTGGTTAGCAGTCTGTGTTTTAAGTAAGTATCCCTTATTCAAGCTGGCAAAACTGGAAATACAGCTAGAATCCCGTCCTTAACCCTTACTACTAATGGGTGAAAGCCTGTGGAAGGTGTTATCCTTAATGTTTCACCATGCATGCAATTTGCTCATGTACTAAAATGTGCACTATCACGATGTAGTGACTGGCCGATAGAGGCATAGGGTGGTTGCTCCATAGTGGACCACATAGATCTGGGCCTAGAATCATATCACATGTGTGTCTAACCAGTCAGAAGCTCTGCAGTTTTGTTGATTAACTCTGTTTTTGTAGTGGACCGAAGGGGTGAATCTGAGGAGTCTGGTGATGATGAAACCAGGAGGAGGAGTATCAATGGTGATGTGGATCCCAATCAGCCCACTGCCACAAGTAAGTCATCATCATCCTCTGCACAGCCACATAGAAAGTTCTAAAGCTCACTGATGATGTCATTTTTCACCACAAAAAGCTGCAGGAAATCATTCCTACCTGTGGCCATCAAGCTTTAAACCTTCCCACTTTAACACCTGGACTGTTTATCTTATGGCTATATCTTGTATATAGTGTACATATATTACTGTTTAACTTTGAGTGTTTATGTGACATATACTTTGTTCATATAGGTCTCTAAATTTTCCTTTGTGTTCTTCTCTCATATTTATATTTCTATCTTTGCACTTTTTACATATAGGTGTATACACTTTAATTTTCTTATCTCTCATATTAATATATGTATGTCTAATGGAACATCTGTGATGTAAGCAACTTCCACCCTGAGATAAAGGATTCTGATTTTTATGACTATTTGCTTAAATACAGACTTTTGTTACTACATTATATTCACAATACCGCTACCTAGTTTTATTTTAATTTTATTTATACTTGCTCTTATTAAAGGTAAAGAAGAGTCTCCTGTTGACATGGACACCATAACTTTGGACCCAGAGGAAGAGGTCAGGGGAGGTTTTTTAAAGAAAATGCTGTTCATCACTAATGACTCATTTTGTTTGGATATTGATTAAAGAATAGTTTGAGTTTGGGAGTGGGGACATATTTCTTTGTTTCACCTGTAATGTGCAATAACAATAAGTAATTCCAGAAAGTATGTTTTTCTAATGGGGATGGGCTCCAGCACCCCCCGCGACCCTGAACTGGATAAGCGGAAGATGATGAATGAATGAATGAATGAATGAACGAATGAATGTTTTTCCAATGTGTTTTTGTTCTTTCTAGGATGTTGACCTTGTTCATTGTCGCATTGGAAAAATTGAAGGACTCGAGGTGCTACAGAAGGCTAAAGTAAGTAACTATTTAGGTGATTATGTCAGCAGCAGTGTAGTCTGAAAATCTGTGGTTATTGTTTTTTTCTAGCTAGAATTAAAGGCAGCGTTTTTGTTTCAAACACATTTTTCTCTTTTTATTCATTACTAAAAACAGTTTCTGTCATATACTAAAATACAGCTCTTAATGGTATCCATTTGATTTTCATCTCTGTATACAGACACTCTCCTTACGGCAGAACCTCATCAAAAAAATAGAAAACCTTGACAGTTTGAGCTCACTGCGGGAGCTAGATCTCTATGACAATCAGATCCGCAAACTCGAGAACCTGCACAACCTCACAGAACTAGAGTAAGTGTGAAAAAAAACTATATGTTAGATAGTTTAAGGAATTGTTCTGTATCGTTCATATGGCTGCACATAAGAGAACAAATATCCCACATATCAAGAACTATTCTAACAGGGATTTTTGTTTTGCCAACCCACAGGCAGCTCGACGTGTCTTTTAACATTTTGAGAAAGGTGGAGGGTTTGGAGCATTTGATTCAGCTGAAGAAACTTTTTCTCCTGCACAACAAAATCAGCAGCATTTCCAACCTGGAGTACCTTTCATGTCTGGAGATGCTGGAGCTGGGCTCCAATCGCATTAGGGTGAGATGCAAAGAGTCTCTGCTGCACTGCATAGAATTATGAAACATTTTAGGAAAAAAAGATATATAACTGCTGTTAAGTGTTTCTTTCCATTTGTTTTGTTCACAGGTCATCGAAAACCTGGATTCACTTTCATCTTTGCAAAGTCTGTTTCTTGGAACCAATAAAATAACTAAGCTTCAGAATCTGGAGGGTTTACACAACTTGACTGTTTTAAGCATTCAGGTATCCTCAAATAAATTTATCACTTGACTAAAATTTCATAAGACTAAATAATATATGTGTATGTTTTGAGGAAATAGTTAATCATTCTATCTACATTTACTTGCAGAGTAACCGGATTACTAAAATTGAGGGTCTACAGAATCTTGTCAACCTGAAGGAGCTCTATCTGAGCCACAATGGCATTGAGGTCATTGAGGGCCTGGAAAACAATGTGAGTCATAGACATTTAATAGCCCATTTCGAAAAAGACTGGATGCGTTACTGTCCAGTTGTGCACACATGTACAATAATGAAAAGAAAGTACACCGACTTTTAGTTCCTTGCATTTTATGTATCAGGACTTAATTAAAAATCAGCTAGACCTTACTAAGCTCTGTGATTTCTTAAGTCTAACCTCAGGTGTAAAACATTACATGACAAAATCCACTGTGTTATTTATTTAACAAAAATGAAGCCAAAATGGAGAAGCCGTGTGTTTAAAAAAACTAAATTCCCTACCGTGTTGAACCACCTTTACCAGCAGTAACTTCAAGTAATCATTTTCTGTAAGGCATTATCAGTATCTCACATGATTGCAGAGGGATTTTGGCCCACTCTTCTTTACAGTTTTGCTTCAGTTCATTAAGGTTTGTGGTCATTCATTTATGCACAGCATTTCAATTTGGTTAAGGTCTGGACTTTGAGTGGACCGTTGCAACACTTTAATTCTTTTCTCTTTCAGCCATCCTGTTGTAGAATTGCTGGTGTGCCTGGGATCATTGTCCTGTTACATGACCCAATTTTACCCAAACTTTAGCTATTGGACAGATGGCCTAGCATTTGATTCTAGAATACTTCAGGCTACAGGGGAGTTCATGGTTGACTCAATGAGTGCAAGGTGCCCAGGTCCTGTAGCTACAAAACAAGCCCAAATCATCACCCCTTCACCACCATGCTTGACTGTTGGTATGATGTGTTTGGTTTTCACCAGATGTGGAGCTGTGCAATATGTCCAAATATCTTCACTTTGGTCTTGTCTGTTGTTCAAAGGTCACTGTCCCAGAAATCTTGTGGTTTGTTCATTTAAACCTTTGCAACCCTAAGCTCTGCTGCTATGTTCTTTATAGAGAAGTGAGGCGTCCTCCCGAGAGTCCTTCTAGCCAAGCCATGCTTGTTTCGTTTTTTTCTAACTGTATTGTCAGGAACTTTAACATGCTGGTGGAGGCCTGTAGATTCTGAGATATAACGCTTGGGGGTTTTTTCAGTTTCTCTGAGCATTGCACTGTCTGTCCTCTGGGTGAATTTGCCAGGGCATCCCCTCTTGGGGAGATTGGCAGCTGCCTTGAATGCTTTTCACTTGTGAATAATCTTTCTCTCTGTACTTCATATTGGACATCATATTGTTTGGAAATGGCCTGAGAAACCTCCCTAGTTTGATGGGCTGCAGCAAAACTACTCTAAGATATTTTTTGATGCCTTGCCTCTTTGACATTGTGTTAAGACACAGCTGAATGCTCCAGATCAGCAAACTGCCAAAGCATATACTTCCACAGAAGTGATTAGTAGCACATGGCTCCTTACTCTCTTAATTTCTATGGAAGCAGTACAGGTGTACTTAGTTTTTGGCACACTGCTTCTATAGCATGGCTTTGTTGTAGTATGCCATGCGTTGTTGTTCATATGAGGTTGTATTTACATAATTTTAAGAACTGCTAAGGAGCAGATGATTTTTTTTAAAAATTATTTTGTCCTGATTTTTAAAACCTTTGAAATGAAAGGGGTATACTCTTTTTCACATGACTGTAACAGCAGTGTTTGTTTTTCCTCACAGAAAAAACTCACCACTCTGGACATCGCAGCCAATCGAGTAAAGAAAATAGAAAACATCAGTCATCTGACAGACCTGCAAGAGTTCTGGGTATGGATAATTTGTCAGTGTTGTATGACATGTTGCTTAGTTTGAAACCTCATCACAGATAAGCTTAAGAATTTTCCATTGTGATGTTTGACAGTTGGGCAGAAGTGAAAAAAGCTTCTTACAGGATTAACAACGTTTCTCTTCCATTTATGGTCTTGTTAATCATGCCAGTAAGTAATCTCAGGGAATTGGCTCACCTAAACTGAATGTAGCCATCACTAAATAATTAATTACATCTTTGCTGGTTCAAAAAAAGTGAGGAATAAAAAGTGTAGCAGTAAATCAGTGTGCTAAAATGATCAAATAATGGGCATTTAATTCACACTAGCCCATAATTAGTTGAAGAGTCAGAATATTTGTTACTATAAGGAAGAATGGTGGATATGTTGGGAAAGGGATGTTAAAGATGGAGACTGCAGAGAAGGTGTATGGATGTAATGAGGGTTAGTGTAATGAAAGAGGATGCAGGGAATAGGGTGAGATGGCTGCAGATAGTCTGCTGTGGTGACCCTTAAATTGAGCAGACCAAAGAAGAAGACTAAAGTTGTACATAATTTGTAAAAGATGATGTAATTGTCTTTTCTAACCCTATTTACCCTCTGTGTTACTTTTTAAACAGCACTTTTAAAATGGGCCTTTCTTTAAAGTGAACATGCTGCTGCTCTGTAGTTGTTTCAAGTATCTGTTTAGTGCGTTGCTCTTTTAATAGCACAGTGGGGGTACACTAAATACACTTTATTGTATTTCATGAAGCCATGCACAATTTTTCACACCATCAATATTTTCAAGTGCTAAATTGGCTGCATCCGCTATGTGTGTTAAGAGCACTTAAAATATTCAAGGCAAATTTAACAGTGTACTCTTCTTGTCTGTGTTGTCATTTAATCTCTCCTCAGATGAACAACAATCAAATAGATAATTGGTCTGACCTCGATGAGTTGAAGAATGCCAAGTCTCTGGAGACGGTCTATCTTGAAAGAAACCCGCTACAAAAGGATCCACAGTACCGGCGAAAGATCATGTTGGCGCTGCCCAGTGTACGCCAGATTGACGCCACTTTTATCCGCTTCTAAACTGCAGTGTATGATTTACCTGCCAACTTCACAGTGTTCTCCCTCACCTCCCTGCCTGCCCTGCCTACACAAACAAAAACTTTTTGAAACACATTGGCCTCACCGAATTATATTGTCACTCCATACACAATGTACATTCCAGCATATAACTCACCCATGTTTCACTCAACATACATGTATGCATGTATGCACTCATTCAAACCTTGATCTATGCTATTGTGTGGAAGCTTTTATTTATTAAGGTAGAACTGTGAAAATGAAAAGCTACTCTACACTCATTTCTTCATTTTTCCTCTGCACTTTTTTCTTTTGTTGTTTTGCATGTGGGATGAGGCGTGGGGGCATCTGTCCTTAGTCATGTCATGCAGTGCAGGAAAATCAGTCATATTTATCAAATTATTGAAGTTGCACTGTAATCATAACAAAGGAAAGAGAGGCATTCTTATTATTTGAGGGATTTTGTGAGTTTTGCTTCTTTTGGTTGGATAGAACGAAACTGCTCTCGTAAGATACACATTTAGTAAAGAAACAATTCAACATAAAAGGGAAAGTCCATACTATAATAGAATCTACTTATCTTAAACTTCAGGATATGACTTATCTGTTCATTTGGCGTCAACATGCTTCAAAACTGTCCTCAACCAGGTACCAAATGTGACAGTAAGAGAAGCCTTTAAAATGAAGCCATAAGGCACCATAATGACATCATGCTGACTTCAAAGATTTCAATAAAGTGGCTCTTGCATTCGCCAGTCTTTTTAAGGAAAACTGATCCTTTGAAGCTTGAACTGACTTATCATGTTAATAAACTGGTTCTCTTACAGAAGGGCAATTTTTGATGACCAGCAGCCTTGTCAATTGCTTGCTCAGATATTTTACAGCTTAGATCCTTTTGCTGATTAACAATAGTGACCTCTGCAGTAAAATAAAACTCATGAGAATGTAAGAACATTTAATGTGTCCATAATGATGGTTTTGTAATCAGTGGTGCCATCACATTTTAGTTTATTTTGTAGCCTTTAATACATCACTGATTACAGCCTTGGTTTTCTTTGGCTTTAGAAACATGCTCATAAATTTTATTTGAAAAGATAAAAGTAAAATGTAGATTTTTTTCTGAAAGAATTATATTTACATCGTAGTGGCTGGTTCGATCTCATGTTAACTAATGTAAGATAAACTAAATGCTGCTGGCACAGATAATTTTTTTAACCCCATTTTGTCTCATGTGTAAAGACACTATATTGATTCATTTGGCATTTAAGATTGCTTTGCCACAGGATTTCTCAGATCAACCAGTACAGTGACTGCCTGGAATCAAAAGCTGATGAATTATTCATTGGGTCTCCTGTATATAGTATTCCTGTATGTGCTTGAGTGCACTCGATTTCCTCCCTGTTACAATTAAAAAGCAATGCATCTTTTATATGAAAATGAATCCCCACCTCAGGGCCCTAAGTTCACATGTGAATATGGTACAGAAGCATCAAATTTAAGTGCATTAGATGAAAAGTGCTACACTAAGTGCTCTCTTTGCACTCATAGCCTAATTACTTTTATTTGGATTAATCAAAGGTCTTTAAATTGTTAAAGTGCCCTGAGTTAATATTGAATCTCCGACTGTAGTCAAAAAATGCCATAAACTGTAGGTTTGTGTCATAGAATAGATGTCTAGCTGATATTTTTAAGATGAATGAAAATTATGATCACAACCATTTTAAAACCACTTTCTCATGGTTCATGATCTTGACCATAAATTAACAGTGAAACATTTATTAGCCAACATTAGACTATCAGCAATGACATTCTGGATAATAGATGAATGTAATGTTATTTTATATCAGTTTAAAATAACTGTAAAGCAGGCCAGTGGGATTGAAAGTATCACTTTGTGTACTTGTAAATAAAGTTTGGACATGTCATGATGTAGAAAGTCAGTGCCATTATCACCTTCCCTTTGTAAATTGATATTCTTTTTCTCGTGTTTTTTCCAGGCAGCAGAGATACCATAGTTAAGATAACATGATCTTTAATGGTCACTTGAGGGAACAGGTATTCAACTGCTATTAGCTCCTTATTGTTAGGACTGAGTCTTCAGGTTTTGGACTTGGTTGATGCTGTTTTCAAACTGAATGTATGATGCAAATAATAAAATGACACTACTTAACAATCACGGTTGTGTAATTTTAATTTATTTAAAAATGAAATGACTTAACGTGATTAAGCTGGGTCTTAAAGCATCCCTAAATATGACAGCTAAGCCCCAGCTACCTAATAAATTTTAATTGCTTTATTTACAACAAATTAACAACTTGCTTTGAAACCCCTCAAGTCATCCTCTGAAGCCAACTTTTTTCTGATTGGCTGCCCCCAGAAATTAGAAGCTTCAAACAGCAGGGGTGTGGGGCTGCTGTGCTCACAACCAGGGATCTGTGCCTGTGATGACTATTAGGGAATAATAACTGAACAACTGTCAGAAATAGACAACTTAGCAAAGAACAAATTTTTATATTGTATCTATAGGCACTTTGTTACTACTAACATGTTGCAAAAACACATTTGTTCCCATTTCTATAGCTGAATCTATAAAAAATACCAATGATAACAGTTTGATGGGTATAAAATAACATTTTGCACCAACAAGGTGATTCCCAAAGAGTTATTACCCAATAAGGAGCAGAGCAGCTGTTCAGCACATGAACAAGGGAGAAAAGGCTGAGGGATGCTAAATTGCACAAGTATTGTACTGAAGATCAGTGGCAATGGGTCTGGTGGAGTGATAAATTCAGATGTGAAAATTTTGGTTCAACTTGTCATCAGTATTTTTTTGGAGAAGGCAGAGATGAAGGGAGAAGGGTACAACAGTTTTTACAGTCGTCTGTAAAACATGGTGGAGGCTCTGTTATGGTTTGAGGCTACATTTCAGCCAGTGGTGTTGGAGATCTTGTGGAAATTGATCCAATTATGAATAGAGAAAAGAACTGTCAGATTTTTATTCACCAAGCGATACCTTTTGGAAAGCATTGGATTGGTAACAGCTTTTTTTTCAACATGACAATGATCACAAACACACTGCCAATGCAGTAAGAGCCTAACTGGATTTTTTTTTTTTTAAACACCACAATGGAACCCTATCAGTCATAGACTGGCCTCCCCATAGCCCGGACCTCAATATTACTGAAGCAGTGTTGGATCATGTTGATGGAGAAAAGAACAAAAGGCAGCCAACATCCAGAGAAGAGCTATGGAATGTCCTTCAAGAAGCCTGGAGAACTATTCCCGAAGACTAATTAAAGAAATTACATGTGATGAAGAATAAAGGTGGTCATACCAAATATTGATTTTCAAGCACTTCAGAATTGTAAAAACTGTTTTTGCCTTGTGTACTGTATTTCCATTTATGTTCGCATGTTTCAATAAATAGTTGCACCTATTTCCCATCTTCTTTGAAAACGAGGAGTGACTTGAGGATATAGCACAGTACTGTATATCACAAGCACAGGGGAATAAATATTATTACTATGTGAAATGCAACTCAGTTCAAAGCAATTAAATAATTACTCCATGATTTAGTTTTAATATACAAATTCAACTTTATTTGCGTAGCCCAACACATGAAAGGTTTCAAAGGAACAACATGAAAAAGAGGGACAGGAGTGGTTGAGTCGGTCAAAGGACCTGGCCGCCATAGGGTTGACAAAGCCTCGACTCAAGACCCACCTGGACCTGGAGGCCAACTTAAGATCCTGTTCTGGACCTATATATATATATATATATATACATATATACCAAAAGTAATTAAAAAATTAACCTACAAGGACCACTGAAGCTCATAAACATGTTATATCTTATTAGTTTAATCTTTAAAAA